>WBMZ01000051.1:0-56562 GCA_013400975.1 Atrichornis clamosus
ACATCTCTGCCAGGGTGACATCCTCACAGCCCGCCACGTCCCCCGGGAATATGGAAAAGGGTTTGTTTGTCCCCCCACTGGAAAAGCATCTCCAGACGCGTCTCAGGCGCTGTCTGACACAACCAGGGACTCCGCTCCCTTCCCTCGGGATCAGCAGCCAGGCAGCTCCTCGGCAGCGCCCTCCTCTTTGTCCTTGTGCCCTTCCTGTTCCCATCCCATCCCTATTCCTGTTCCTGTTCCTGTTCTTGTCCCCATCTCCATCCCCAACTGTTCTCCTGTCCATGATCCCATCCCTATCCTCACCCCAACCCCATCCCTCATTCCCCATTCAATCCCATCCCATCCCATCCCCATCCATCCCATTCCCCTTTCACCATTCCCCATCCCCATCCCATCAAATCCCATCCCCATTGTCACCCCTATTCTATCCCATCCCCCTTCCACCATTCCCCATTCCAGCCCCATTCCCATTCCCTTCCTCCCCATCCCATCCCATCCAGGGAAGTGGTGATTCCCCCTCTGTCACTGATCCCTGACTGCGAGCCCTCCCTCCCCAACGATGCCCAAATTGGAAGAATCAATTAAAACCCCTTAATCACCCACTGGGGGCAAAGGGGGCCGGAGCAGCAGGTGCTGCTGGGGCGCATTCCCAACATTCCCCCTGGAATTCTGTGACTCAGCCGTGGATTTACTGCCTGTGCTCCATTATCACCGATCAATAGAACAGTTATTACTTAATGGACTAAAATTGTCATTCTAATGTCCCAGATCTGCATGTTCTGGCACTGCTAATTGGTGCCAAGCAAATTTGGGGGGGGGGCTTAATGAAAATGTAAATTCGGGCACATTAATCAAACAATTATTTCGGAACCACGAGACAGATGCTGCTAAACCTAATTAAGAAATAAACAAAGTTAATCAGCGAACAGAAAACATTTAGTAATCACAGAGATACGTTGCAAGCAAGAAATATTAGGCAACCATTTATTAAAGATTCCCAAACCTGCTGCTCTCCTTAATAACCCGACATTCCGGCTTCCAGGAACCCCAGCCCGGGTTTATTAAAGCATTTGTTCTGCTTTAAGGTCTGCTGGGCACTGCAGAACAAAAATTTATTACTCTGCCAGGTGAATAATTGCATCAATTTAAAATAACAGGGCCAGGGCCCAACGGGGGACGGGGGGTGGCACCTGATGTTGAGATCGGTGAGTTTTGGGTTTGGTTATGAGTGGTCAGGGCTCGCCCAGCTCAAAAGTTTCTTCCGATTCAGACAGAAAAATTGCAAAGAGACAAAGACAGAGCTGGTGGCGCTTCCCTTCCCTCTGCCTGTTCAGAACTTCCCGTAAAACCTGCAGGCCTGGCACGGTTCTGTGCAGAAATGGGAATATTCGCCCCAAATTTCCTCCTGCCTGGTGCCAATTCCCGCCATCTCCAGTATTTGTGTTCCCAAAGCCGCTTTTCAGTTTCCCCTCTGACCCAGCAGCAGCGCTGGGATGTGGTGCTGGGGTTTTCTCCAGAAATCCCGCGGCTCTGCAGGATTTTGGTGCTCACACCGCGTTCCTGCTCTTTTCCATCTCCGGGATGGAGAGTGGTGGGGTGGGGCTGAAAACTGCTGGGCTTGGGGGGCTGGGGGGAGACCCCAGCCTTGACACCCCCTGAGCCCCCCACTGCTCATTCCATTCCCTTTTCCTTGTCTCTCTCCAGAGCCAGCATTAAGCCCAGTTCCCCCCCAGCCAGGCTAAGCCGTTTATCCAAAGCCTCCCTCATTAGGTTAATGATTCTCAGCAAATTATTTCATCCACAGCCCGGTTCATCCAGAAAATGGAGCAGGAATGCTGGCAGCTCCACCCGCTGCAGGAGGGGTGGACGCTGGAATCATGGGATGCTCTGCATCCCTCCTTGGGTATCCCACAATGCGCCCGGTGCTGCTCAGGACCCCAATCCCGGCTCCATCGGCACAGGAACAGACCCATCGAGGAGCAGGGATGGTTTCTGACTCCCTCCATCCCTCCCAGCCTGGCATCCCCCCATCCATCCATCCATCCATGCAACCATCCATCCCATCCATGGGACACGGGGCGGGCAGGAAGCTGCAGCCCCCACGCTCCTGCTTCCCAGGTTGGGGATCAACCCTCCAGCTCTCCATCGGGATGTTCCACCTGCTCCTGCACCACGCAACGCCGGGAGCATCCCCCCGGCACGGCCCCAGCCCAGGAGGAATCCTGGGAGAGCAGGAGGTTGTGAAGGGCAGGGACAGGAGAGGGACAGGGGTGCTCCAAGGGCAGCCCAGGGTGTCTCGGCTCTGCTCCAGCCTTGGGGACACCTGGACCACGGCGACAAGGACCTGGGGACAAGGTTTATTTGCCCAGCAACCCCTCGGATGCTCCTTGTCCTGAAACCACCTCATGTCCTCGCTCCCGTCCCCAAGGCCACTACGCCCTTTGCATCCCAAAGCGGAGCCAGGAGCGGGTTTCCCGTGCCAGCGCCGCATCCCAGCCCATCCAACCTGGCTCCAGAGCTCCAACAGGCAGCTTGGTCCTCCTGGGAAGGGGACATGCCCTGGGGGTCGGGATGGCATCGCTCGGATGGGGGGCAAGGATGAATTCCCGGCTTTCTGAAGAGAGCTCCGCAGCGCCGGCTCATTGCCATTCTCCGGCGGTGCCGCGCTCCCGGCGGGATCGGCAGCGCTGCAGAGCCTGAATTATTCAGCTCCAGGAGGGACCATGCGCTGCTGGAGCCAGCGAGGACTCGTGAGCAGCACGGAGCGCTCGGGAAGCTGCTCCCGGGGCCCGCTCCTGCGGCAGCGCCCTCCCTGCGCATCCCGGGGCTGGCACTAATCCCGAGCGTCCGAGCTGCTCCGTGGCACCGGCACGGATTGGGATTTCTCCCACGGATCTGCTGGCTGGCTGCTGCTGTCA
Organism: Atrichornis clamosus; assembly: GCA_013400975.1. NCBI lineage: Eukaryota > Metazoa > Chordata > Aves > Passeriformes > Menuridae > Atrichornis > Atrichornis clamosus. The sequence continues at coordinate 2,919 of WBMZ01000051.1, forward strand.
TGAGCTCAGCAGCAATAGATCCAGGCGCTGGTCATACCTGCCCCGAGCAGCATCTGTTTAAAATATATGAATGAAAAGCTGGGGGGGAATAAAAATGCCAATAAAATGCTGTGTCTTAAAATGTCCCTTTCCACGCGGAGGCAAAAAGGCATCAAGAAAGAAGTTGATGTGTTTAAAATGCTCCTTTCCACACTAAAGCTTAAAAATTCCCCCCAGTGCAGATGTGTCCCTTCCACAAATTCATCGGTGATTAAGGATTTAAGGAGGTGCAGATTGGGGTCATCACTTTCCCCATGGCGCAGGGACCGATTTTCCAGGAGCTGAAGCAAAGCGAGGAGGTCGCTCCCCATCATTCCCCAGGCGGGGAAAACAAAAGATGGAGTGGAGGGAGGGACCTGCTCCAGGTGCCGGTGGCAACCCAGCCTAAAGATGTGTCAGACATCTTCCCAAAAGCGGGAATACCACACCCCCGGGGTGTAAATCCCATTCCAGGGACAGACCAGCATCCCGGCGAGCACAGCTCTCCCATGCTCTTGGCTGCAGCCGCTTGGCACCAGGACAGTCATTTTAAATTCTATTTCAGCAGAAATCCTCGTCTGAATTAAATGTCAGCACACTCCACCTCCCCCTGCCTTTCTCCCCAGCTCCTGTGTGGGATGCTGACAAGTGTTTCGAGTCGATTGGGAAAAAAAAGACGTGGAAAATAACCCGGGATGGAGGAATGTTGCACTGCCACCATGGATGTGGTGTTCCTACGGATGGGTGGCCCCAGGGACAGCAGCCAAAGCCCCATCTGCCAGCGGCCACTTCCAGCAGGAGGCTTTCCAGCCCCCTTGGCCACTGCTGCAGGACCATGAGATTCCAGGGGTTGGGAAGCAGCAGAGTGACCGACACCGTCCCTGTGTCCCGGGGTGCCGGTCCCCAGCCTGTGGATCCGCCTCTCCCCCACAGCACCGGGATCGTTTCCAGGGCACCGACGCCATCCCCGTGTCATTTTTCAAACAATTAAAGATAAAGAGGCCCAAGTGCAGCTCCTATTTCAGCGTTCACGTTGCTGCCAAATATTATCACGTCAGCGCCGGCTGTAAAACAAAGGGGATCGATAAGATCCCGACTCCAGGATAAGATCCCAGCTCCAGGAGAGTGGCTCCGGCTCGGGGTTATCCTCGTGCACCAGACACGCTCCCCGTGCCCAACAGCTCCTTGTGAAACCCTGCCCGAGACCTGCTGGGGTTTGTTTTCCCCTCTTCCTGGGTTTTTAATTCAACAGCTGGTTAACGGGCTCTGCTTCGTTCTCCTGCTCTCTCAGTGAATCCCAGAAGAATCTGGGTTGGGAAGGAACCTTAAAACTCATCCCGTTCCAACCCCTGCCACCCTCCACTAGCCCGGGTTGCTCCAAGTCCTGTCCAACCCGGCCTTGAGCACTTCCAGGGATGGAAGAAGTGGGTTTTTCAGGGATATACTCTGCCTGGCAGAACAGCCTTCCCTGAGGCACGTTTACATTCCCGGTTTTCCTGCCTGTCTGTCTCCAAAGCCTTGTTTCCTTGAAAACTGTCCAGGTGCTCCACCACAGCCGTTTTGCAAGGCCAAGGCGTTGAACACACTGGGCATGGAGGAGGTGAGAGCTCATGGACATCTGTCCTTGGGGAGAGCTTTGGAGGTAAGGAACCAGCTGAATTCCCCCCTGGAAGTCCCACCTGCCTTCCACAAGGGAGCAGGAGTCATGTGGAGCGGAATAATTCAGAATTTAAAAGGAAAATCCTCTTTGTTAGGCTGAATAAAGCCCTGATTTGCTGAGGCAGTTGAGGTCCGGGCTGCAGCACTCAGGGTTTCCATGACAAGGCTCTTATCAGGGAGATACCGATCAGCTCTCCAGCTCTGCCTCTCTGGCCCTTAATTAACAACGCTGACCCTCATCAGGGAACAAAGAGGAGGGACACAGACACCCGGGAATTTCTCAGGCTCCTTCCCTCTCAAATTCAGCCCATCCTTTTTACAAACACCCCAAAGGCTTCTCAGTGGCAACTCCCTTCGACCCAACCTAAATTTAATTTTTTTAATTCCTTTTTCTTTGCCACCGCTTTTATCTCCCAGTCTGACCCGATCAAGATGACTCTTTTTGTTTGGGCAGTTTTTGAAAGGAGTTTGTTGGGATTTTTTCCCAGAAAACCTGAGAAATCGGTTCTCTCTGCAGCCCTAATGGATTCAGAGACCTGCTCAGATCTCAACAAGCAGAAAACTGGAGTTTTCCAGCCCAGCTCCAGCTGCTTAATTCAGCTTGGAAGGCAGATGCCGGCTTCCCATCGCCTGATATTCCCAGTCCACCTCTTCCCAGCCCATGGGGGGCACTGATCCATTGCCTATCATTCCCAAAATGTCCCCAAAGGTGCCGTGTCCATGTCCCCCAAACTGAGGATGCAGCTCAAACTGCTTCCCAGCTCCCATCCCTGCTCCTGCAATAAACTGATCCCAGCTAAGATTAACTCCACTGGATTCCAGCAAAATGCAGTTTTCCAGCTCTGACTCAGTGCAGCAGCAGGATGGAAAGGGCTGGATCTGCGTGGCAGGATCCCCTTCCCACCCCTGAGGGACTGTGGGAATAACATCCAATCTAAACCCACCCTCAAAACCATTCCCCTTTTCCCAGACAATGCTGATCTTTGGGAATGCAGTCCCCAGGGAACAGCTGAGATGAGCTCAGTGCAACAACCAGGCTTGGATCGAATGGTGTTGGTTGGAAAACAACAAAGCCACGGAACCAAAGCCTTGGGATGACGGGAGGAGGGTGGAAAAGGTCCTATTTTTGCGCTTGTTCCTAAAGAAATGCCACTTTCCCCTCTGCACGCTGCCCAGCGTGGGTGTGTGATCAGCAGGTCCACGATTTATCCCAGCTGAGCCTGGCACTGATCCAGTTCCCACATGCCAGATGTGGTTGCCATCCCATCCCATCCCATCCCATCCCTTCCCATCCCATCCCATCCCATCCCATCCCATCCCATCCCATCCCAAATACCTCATCACTGAGGTACTGGAGGCAGCTCCACCTTCTGGGGCCTCTCCCAGTACAAACCAGTCAGAATTGTGCCCAGTTGTGCTTAAGTAAAAGCCTTCCTTTCCTTTTCCAATCCCATTCCCTATTATCCTGCGCATCCGCTGCTGCTTTGGTTGAAGTCTGTTGGAATCTGGGATTTATGGCAGCTGCCAACCACTCCTCTCTCCAGTGGCCGTAAGTTACACTCCCATCCTGCAGCGTGCCATAAAAAAAGGTTGATGTTTATTGTTTGGATGTTTCTTTCCCAAGAAACTCAGGAGGGATTTATTCAGCTGAGCTCCTCTGTTTTTTAAGTGAAATGTTAAATAGGAAAAGTTCGCTTTTATGTATTTCATTTTTTTCCCCCCCAGAAGATGGAAAGCCATGGAAAGTTTCTATCCTGCTCAGCGCGCTCCTGGTGCCCTGGAATCAGGCAGGATGTCAGGAGAGCTCCATAACACGGAATTTTTAATGAATTATCCCCCAGGAGGGAGTTAGGAAAGGGTGCTGGCTTGAGTTGGGTCACTGGGTGCTGCTGTGACCTCCTGGAGCCACGGGGGCCACGGAGAGGAGCCACTTGGCCACGCTTTTTCCAGGAGTGGAAAAAGAGCCCAAGGCTTTGCCGATGTCTCCATCCCATGGCTTTTCTCTTGGGAAGGTCCTGGCCCTCCTCCAAGGTCAGCCAAGGACCTGCCCCAGGTCCTGTCAGCTGCTCTAACATGCAGCTGCTCCCCCCACCCCATTTCCCAGCCCCTCGAGGAAGAGCAACTCCATATGGATTTCACAACAACTGCGAATTCCTGGTCCTGAGTGGCTGGGCCAGAACCGAGGGGAGGATTATTGATTGCACCAAAGGTCTCGATCCAATTAGCACGGGAGGAAAGTGGTTGGAGCAGCGGAAGGATTCAGATGTGCTGAGATGGAATGAAAGCTGGGAAGCTGCCTACGGAAGCAGAAGATGCAAAGGATGGTCCTGATCAAGCCCAATTTGCAATCCAAGAGCTTCCTTTTCAGAGAGGTTGAGAAGAAAATGGGAGGAGAAACAGCAGTCGGGGGAAAGGACCTCTCTTATTCCCACGGGTCTGCTCAAAATCCCTCTTTTTTTCTCTTTGGAAGCATTTTCCAGCCTGGGCTTCACAAGCAACCACGGCTGGTGCTGCCTCACCCACAGGCAGACACAGCACCTTAACCCCAGGGAATGTGGGGGGGTCTTCATTCCAGTGTCCAGCTGGAGCTGGACGGTCTCTCTGCTGGGACCTCTTAGATGGGAGCTCTTGACTGGGAGGGCTTGGATGGGACCTTTTGGACGGGATTTCTCCACTGGGATTTCTCCACGGGGACCTCTCTGCTGGCCACTTGCTGGGCAGGAGCAGCGAGGAAAAATCCAGGGGAAGAACTCAACGCCGAAAAAAACCCTAATAAAAAGAAGTTAAAGCTCAATTTTAAGGCGGAGAGGCTTCCCTGGGAACGTTTTATCCCAGAGGGCAAAGACCCAACTCTTCCCTGCCGCTAAAGTTGTGGGAGAGAAGCAGCTTTGGCAGCAGCGGAAGGGGGGTGCGATTGGCCCCGCAGTTCCCAACATTCCTGGGGATAGCGGGGCATCCTTCTGGCACCTCCTTCCCGCCGCATCCCTGGAGCTCCAGTGACATCTGCTGCTCTCTCCGGGCATCGCCGCCGGCCCGGCCACCCGCGGCCGCCCCGGTCCGGGCACACGGAGGGTGCGATGTCCCCGAGAGGCGATGTCCCCACCCAGGGCTCCGTGGAGCCACGGCCCGCTGCGCCCCCGGGGCTGCCGCCAGCCCGGCGTGCGCTTCCCTGGGAACCGAGCCTAAAAATGAAAGGAAATAAGAGGAACTCGCGGCTCTGGCGGGGGTTCGACAGGACACGACGGGAGCCCACAGGACACCAGGGAACGGCTCCTGCTCCCCGAACCGGGAGCGATGGAGTTGCGCTCTCCCAGGGGACGCAAAAAAGCCGCAACAGCCACTCCTGATCTTGCCCAGGGCATTCCCCTGCCAGGCACGGAGCGAGCGGGAGCCCATGGATGCGCTGGATGCGCGGGAAGGATTGACCTGCACGATTTAAGCTGGGTGTTCCCCAACACCCATCCCTGGCACCCACAGGGGAGCCAAGCCAGGACCCCTCCTCCAACCATCCCAAACCCCTCAGCATCTTCAGCCCAACTCAATTCCAGCAGCCCCAGCCCACCACGAATTCCCCAAACCAAGCCCCCTGCCCAGCCCATGAGGTTCACGTTCCCACAGGGAATGAAAGAAGCCAAAAGCCATATTTTTGTTTTCTTTTCCAGTAGTCTGACTTTATTAGATACCACATCAAGAGAGGATGTTGTGCTGCATGCAGCGGAAGACTGGAGTATTTCTAATTCCTGTGTAACGTTTTCCTTTTCTCTTAATAGTTGTAAACTGATAATTTGCTGTAAAATCACTGCATGCGAGTTTGAATGCAAACAGCAGTAGAAGAGGCTTTTCATGTTCTTTTTTTTTTTTTTTGCTGTTTTTTTTTTAATTGTTTTTCACCATTCCCAATCCATATGTGCATGCTTTATTTACAACGAAAAGAAGTCATTCAGGGCAGAAATTACCATCAGAAAAACTGAGGAGAGGGTGGCAGAAACTGTGGTTTTGCACAATACTGAGGAGATTGGCAAGTTGCACTTCATTTTTGGGGGTGCAAAGAGATGATTTGAGTATCCTTTTTCCAAAGGGAAAGCAGGCTGAACAGGGAATGGCAGTAACGGGATAACAGCAACCTTAAGTGAGTTGTTCTGCACATACAAAGGAGGCTGGGCTGCTGCAGGGCTGTGAGAAATTAAGGAATTGCTGAAATAATAATTTTAAAAGGTATTTTTCACCCTCAGCCACACATTTTCCCAGCATAGCTCCATGCCCAGGTACTTCCCTGGGATGAACAGGAAGGTTTGAGCCAGGTCCATCACTCTGGAAAGGATGATGGGAGCCTAGAATCATTAAGGTTGGAAAAGGTCTCCAAGATTGAGTCCAACCACAGATCCTGGATTCCTCCACCCCACAGCTCACCTGGGCCTGGAGCAGGGAGGTTCCAGCACAGGATGCAGAGGGAAACAATGCAAAAGAATGGGATTGTTCCAGTCTGGGTCCCGGCCAGTGTGGCTCAGGGGCAAGAATTCCATGAAAGAAGGAAAACATTTTCACTGGACAGAGCAGAGGATGCACAGGGGGGGTGGGGTTGGCTTTTCCCACCTGGAGGTCCAAGGAAGGTGGAGGCAACACAGACCTTGGATGTGCCAAGCCTGTGTTGGGCCGGGGCAGCTCAGCACAGAGGGGTTTGTGTCACCCAGGGCCGGGGACACTCAGGGCACGCCAGCACTCGCAGCGAATTCTGCTGGGGTGGGGAAGTAAAGAAAATATCACAAAAAGAACTCATCCAACGCAAGGGAAGAGCGACTGCAGCAGAGGTTGCAGGGGGTTCATGGGCCCAAGGGGCTGAGGTTTCACACGACATGCTCAGTGTGACAGTATATTCCATAGTGCTGATCGTGCTATTCATCCACATGGCTACGCTTGGGGTTTTCCAGAGCCAGGGAATGGTCCCAGACCCGCCTGGCAGCAGCTGGAGAGAGTCTGTGCTCTCCTGCTCTCCAGGGCAGATCCAACAGCTCCAGGCCATCCCTAAAGAGCAGGTTGAGGACAGTGGTTCTTGTGCAGAATTGGGGAAAAACAGAACAAAACCAAACCAAACCAACCAAAGTATGGAAGACCTCAAACAGTTCCAGCTAATTCCAGGAGTTGGGGTGGTTTAAAGCAATAATCCTTGCACACATCAAGTGGCTGGGGGGGAAGTAGCAGCTTCCTCGGCTTCCCTCCTGTGGAACAGCAGGAGAGGCTCTGAGGGGAGCCCTGAGGGCTCAGCCGGTCACTACTACACAGCTCAGAGGTAAGAGGAGGTAGTCACAACCCTAGAACACAGCTGGGCTCCTACAGCAGCGCAGCTGCCGCATTCCTCGGGCAAAGGAGCCGCCACGAAGCAACCCGCAGCTGCCTCCCCGCCGGCACAGAGCTCCCTCATCCTCGCCGTGCTTGTTCCTGCGGTGGTGGCGGGGGATCTTCTCAGCAAGGGATGTGCCACAACACTGCTCACGTGGGCCACAGCAGAGGGGGAGCTGAAGCAGGGCTGGCAGGGTGGCATCGGTGACACCGGCTGCAGCCTCACCACGACGACACGGACACCAGGCCACGGTGACGACCCACGCCAAAGCCAAGGAGCTTTTTTTTTTTTTTTTTTTTCCTTTGTTGTTATTGCAACTGAGGTATTGAGCTCACACAAGCACAACAGGCTGGTGCTCCCTCCCCAGCTCTCCCATCTCCCGCCGGGAGCCGCCGGCCGGAGGAGCGGAGGCTGGAGGGGCACAGAGCATCGGACACACGGGACCGGTGAGAGAGAGAGGAACAGTCAGGAGGGAACTATTGCTGGCCAGAATCACACACCAGGGGGACTCAGCGGCCTCCCTCCCCACGCTGAAAAGAAAGGAGGAGAATAGAAAAGATCTGGGGGAGGTTCCAGGCGTTGGGGAGGACGGAGGGTGCGTGGAGGAGGCGGGAGAGCATCGCTGCCCCGGGGCCAGAGGCTGTAGCAAGGCGTGGCTGCGCTGGAAGACATCGGGGACATCAGGGACCTACAGGGGCTTGGCAGAGGGTGGGGAGGGCGGGCAGAGGCTCCCTTTAATCACTGGCAACGTGGTTCTCGTTCTGGAGGGTGTGCCAGCGCTCAATCTTCTTGTCCTTGTTCTTCAAACATTCGTACCAGTGTTTCAAGCGCTCGCCCTTGGCCGTAATTCCCAGCTGGCACCCGCCTGGGAAAAGGGGAGAAGAGAAGGCTTTGTATCCAGAAGTGATGCTGGCATTCCAGTCACCTCACCCCTGCAAAGCTTTTCCCACCTCCTGGATCAAAGATCTCATGGAAACACCTGGGGATGCTTTTCCTGCCCAGAAGACCTCCCAGGATGCTGGAGGTGGATGCACTCCGTGGGATGTCCTGGCACAAGCACCCACCAGATCCCATCTTCCCACCTGGGCAGGTGTCCCACGCCCCCCTCCCACCCAGCAAACCCCGCACCGAGCACCAAACCCGTGCCCCACAGGGCAGAGCCTTTCAGCTCACCAATGTAGTCATTGGATTTTCCAATGTCGTAATCCCAGACGGAAATGTCCAGGGACTTCTTGGCCAGGTCGCTGTGTTTGATGTCATAGAAGAACTCCTGCAGAGAGGGAGCACCCAGGTCACACCCAAAAGGAAAACACACCCCAAAAGCTGCAGTTAAGGGGTTGCACGTGACCTCCGTTCAGCCTGGATCCGAAATCCAAGGGAAGGATGGTTAAACCTTAATTAATGAGGGGAAAATGCTCCTTCCCTGTGACACCGCTTCTCCCAGGATCACAGCACCCCTGCACCTACATAAGCCCTTTCCAGGTATCCCATCAAAGCACCACCAGTGGAGGATTTCCAATTTCCACCCCCAGGAATGCTCATCCCGCCCACATCCCCCAGCTGGAATGACACGGAGCCAGCAGCAGCGGCAAAGTCATTCCCAAAATATTCCTGGGCACAGAAGCGGGAAAGGAGCTTGAGCAAAGAACCAAACCTTGGGGAGTTTGTCTTCCACCTCCTCCACTCAACACAGTAATTACCTGAATTGATTTAATAATATAAAAAAGTAGATCCGTCCGTACCTCGTTAAACTCGGGATTCAACGTTTTCTTCTTAATCTGTGTCTTGTGCTTGGCCTTTTTCCCCATGTCAGGTTTGAGCCAACTGGGGGCAACAGAAAACAGCTCAAAACTCAAGTGCAAGATCAGTGGGAGTTTCTAAGCTTGAAAAGCGAATTTCTGGGCTAGAAAAAGGATGCCAAAGATATTTATTTAAGGCCAGTCTCCCTTCCCACCTTCCAGAGGATGTGGGAGAAATGCGGGGCTGGGGCTGTGCAGCTTGGCTGCAGATCCAGAACTCAATTTAGAGCTGGGATTAATTAGATCTATGCTGGAAGCTGATTTAAAAATGGAAAGCCACCATCTTCTGTTTGTGGAAATGGAGAACACAAAAAATGAGAGAGACTGAGAAGCAAAACTGCTCTGCTCCACGGAGCTACAAAAAGAGGTGGAAAATGTTTCACATGAGAGTTATTGAATGAATTTCAGGGAGAACAGAGGTTTTTTTCCTGAAGGCAAAGAGGAAACAGCAGCAAAACCCACGCCAGGAATGGCTGCAGGGACCTCTGCATGGTGCAGCCTATGCGGTTGGAGTTAAAACGCCTTTGTTCCCCCACATTCCCAGGAGCCACGGGGGATTATGGAGCAGCAAGTGGGGCACGGAGGGGAGGGACAAGGAGCCACCTCTGTCCTGCAGCCACTGGGGGTCAGAGGTGGAGAGAAGGACCCTTTGACCTCCAGCTTCCACTTCCCCTGGATTCCCACCACACCCTCGCACGTCACAGCCCAGACACGGATGGGAATCCAACTCCTGCGGATCCCAGGGAAGTCGGGCACCCCCAGCTCCGCGTCCCTCGCGTGCCCTTGGTTTGCACACGTGGCGCTGGACTCAATCATCTCGAAACCGTTTCCAACCCTGAACAATTCTGGGATTCTACGTGAGGCAACCCTGGGATCTGGGTACGTGGGGACCTCCGGGGAGCCACAGACCCAAGGGCTGGGCCGGCGTTCCCAAATTTCATCCACCACGGGCACACCCCCACTGCTGGACAGCTCCTCCCGCACCAGGGCCCCAGCGGCTTCGGCGGGAGCTCCCGAGGACAGCAGGTGGCTCCATGGCCTCGCTTCCCGGCCTTCCCAGGCCGACTCACAGCTTGACGAAAGGATCCGAGTATCCGTTGGCGTCCATGGCTGCCAGGTGCACGCAGCGCACGATGCCCACGATGAGCCCGCCCTGCTGGGTGCTGTACATCAGGGACACCAGGATCTTCCCGCGCTCCTCCACGTCCCCGCCGCGATCCACCTGCGGCGGGAAGCCACCAGAGGTGGGAAGGGAGGAGGCACACGGAGCAGCAGGGACAAGGCGGATGCGAGGGAATGTTGGACCTCCGTGAGGGGTGGGGAAATGGGGCTGTGCACGGGGGGATGAGGGGTGGAACAGGGATGGAGCGTGTCCTGCTCCAAGGATTTACCTCCTCTTCGTACAGAGCCATCCCACGGGATGCACCGGTCGTTCCCGTGCGCTTCATCTGGGATGGGAAAGGGATAAAGGGGCTGCCGTGAGTGACCACGGCTGGGAGAGGCATCATCCCACAGCAAAAAACCAGGAACGCAGCCCAGCTCCCTCACTGGACTCTGGAAAGGACTCAGGAACATCCTCTACTCCATCAGCTCCACCCCAGCAGCTCCGACGGGATGGAGCAACCTGTCCCCTGCCCCACGGTGACATCCCTCATCATGGGCTGGCAATGCCAACAGGAGCAGTCCCTGGAATCACTTCCCCTGGATTCCCACCACGCCCTCGATGTGTCACCTCAGCTTCAGGAATCCGACTCCTGAAGGTGCCAGGGAAGTCAGGCACTTGCAATTCCCAGCTGGTTCCAGCCCCAAGCCCATCCCTGCGTCCCTCACGTGCCATCTGTTCGCAATCCCAGCAAACGGAAGGAATTTTCATGGACACTCACCGGTATTACTCTCTCCAGGCAGATGTTGAAGTTCTTCTTCTGGTTGGCTTTGAGCTTTTTCAAGGCAACTCTGGTTTCTCCGATAAACTCATTGTGGCCAAATTTGTCTTCATCGCACACGGAGATCCTGGAGGGAAGAGGGAAAGGTGAGCATCACCCAGGCTGGAACAGTCCCGGATTCCAGAGCCAAATCCATCCCCGCAGGGGCACTGCTGGGGGGGGGTGGGAAAAGGAAAGCAAAGCCCCCTGCAAACCCACTCTCCATCTGGATCTCCTCTGACCAAAAGCAGTCAAGAAAAAAATTTTTTAAAAAATCAAACTTCTGGTTTGCCCAAAAAAAGGAAAAAAACCAACGTTTTAAATATCTGCTCTGCAGTGGGGAAAGAAATCAAAAGGTGGACATTTCCTGTAGAAAGAAAAGCTCCTAAGATTTTTAGAGATATTTAAATAAAAATTTTAAAATCAGCTACAATCAGATACACCACATACACATCTCTACACTGGTAAAAAATACAATAATGCCATAATTTAATATTAAATGACAGGCATTTTGACCATTTCTTCCTGCTCCTAAAAGGACCATCCGAGTGAGAAAATTCACGGAGATTTTAACCAAAACCTCTGCGTTTCCCAGAGCCCCACCACCCCCTGCACTCTGCTGCTTGAGGGAGGCTGCTTGTGGTGCTCCGTGCGAGGAGGCCCACAGCCCCCATCCCACTTCCCCACGGGACCCCCGGGCTCTCCCTGTGCTTGCCTGAGGGTTTTCCTCTGCATGTCCTCGTCGGTGATGCCGTGGTACACCAGGGTCTCGTTCCACACGGGGTTCCGGGTGTTGCGCAGCGTCTTCGTCCTCAGCTTGTTGGACTGCGGACACCAAGCCAAACCCGCAGGAATTAAACTCTGGAACTCCTCCCCATCGAATCCCAGCTCCTGGCAGGGATGCTCCATCACCTCAGGCTCACAGGATGGAGTCTGGGCGAGGGTGAGCCAGTGATTCCAGGCGAGCATCGAGGTGGAGCTTTACACGAGCCCCGGGGACTCGGCGACTCGTGGTGGCCACCAGAGCCTTCACTGCCTGGGTTTTGTCGCTCCCCGGGGTTTATTCCCACAGGGACATGTGCACAAGCTTCTGGGGGCTCAACTCATGGCTCCCATGGCCTAAAGGAGCTGAAAACTGGGGATTGAGGAGCTCTCACTTGCTCGTGTGTCTCTCGCAAACACACGTTGAAAATAAAAAAAAAAAAAAAGGGAATATCAGCAAATGAGAGCAACAGAAATCAAAACAATTTCCAAGATCACCACACCTGGATTTACTCTGAACAAGACCAGCAATCCCCTGGGCATAAAGCAAAGCTGGAAAAATCAATCCAATGATTTTATTATGTTTCCCCCTCGTTTTACACTTGGTTCCTCGGAGCAAAACTCTGCTGCAGGGAAAAGCAGCCCCTGATCAAAGAGCCACCACCACTGGTGGTCATCCCTTCCTCCAAGGTTTCCCCACCAAGATCAGCTTAACTGGGCTAGGGAGGGCGATTTCAAGGAATTTCCATGATGGAACCAGAGTTTCCTCCATGGCTATCTCCCCACGGCTCCAACAAGAACGTGCTGCAGCTTCAAAGAAAATAAACAGCTCAAACTCCGGCAATAATTAAATTTTTAGGCAGATGTTTGGTGATGCATTAACAGTGGTGCCTCCTCTGGAGCTTCCCTCCATCCCTGAGCAGATTCCTGCCTGCAGGATGAGCTGTTCCTCGGGCCTGGGAGAGCATCTGTGAGCATCCTCCCTGCTCAGAGGTACCCCCGGGGAAAAACAGCAGCAGCGGCGGGAGCGGAGAAACCAAGGGGGGAAATCTGATGCAAGGGAGGGACCCGAGGGGGCTTTGAGAAACCCCGGCTCCATCCCCAGCCCAAAATGCACCAAACCTGGCAGAGCCTCACCTTGCTGGCTCCGGGCAGGAGGTGCAGCTTCACATAGGGATCAGCCAGGCCATTGGAGTCCATCGGTTTTAAGCCCTAGGAGAGGATAAAGGGAACACAGCCCGTGAATCCTCCTTCAGCAGAGCCAGGGAAGAGAAAAAGCTGCCCGTGAAGTAGCTCAGTGAGGAGAAAACGTGTTCAGTGAACCAAGAGCCTCCGCCCCCAGCAGCTGCGGGTGCCAGGATGTGCCGAAACATCTGACCCACCCCTGGAAAATCAGAATTGGGGAATCACGGGATGGTTTGGATTGGAAAAACCCTCAAATATCACCAAGTTCCAACTCCCTGCCATGGGCAGGGACAACCTTCCACTAGACCAGGTTGCTCCAAGCTCCATCCAACCTGGCCTTGAGCAATTCCAGAGATGGGGCAGCCACAGTTTCTCTGGGAAGCCTATCCCAGGGCCTCACCATCCTCACAGACCTCTCGGAGCCGCTCCAGGAAGAGCCTCCCAACCCTCCCCAGCCAGAAGCAGCCGTGCCTGGGGTCTCCCAAGAGAGCAACGTTTGCCCAGCAGCCACATGGCTTCCATCCCATTGCACCAGAGAAAGTGGGAGCCAGATGGATTTAAATCAGGGAAAGAAAGGGAAAGAAGAGCAGCACGTGCCTTGGCCTTGATGAGGGTGCAGTGCAGGGAGCTGTTCTCCTGGTCGTAGAGCAGGCTGAACTCCAGAGCTCCCAGCGTGGCTGACAGCGAGGGAGGAGGAGAGGGAAACAGAACCTCGTTAAAACCCCAGCCAATAACTGCATTTAATAATCCCTGATTAGTAATAATTAGAAAGATTTGCGGGTCAAACATAAAAGCTGTTTAATGCATGTGAGACCGTGCTGGCATCGGCCAAACTGCCACAAATCCAGCTGGATTCGGGAGCTCTGGTCAAAGCTTTACAGAGCAGGGACTGCCCAGGGAAGGCAGCCTGGGATTTGGAGCTGACTCCAACATTCCCTTTGCAAAAGAGGACGAACCCTCTTAACCCTTCCCACAGCCATTCCACCCTGGACCACCCCACGAAGATGGGGAACAGCACCTCCTCCAAGGCTGGGGCTCAGCGTTTGGCCCCCATTTTGGCTTGCTGGAAACCAGCCCAGGCTTGTGTTCACGTGCTCCCCAGGAAAACCACAGGGATGGAGGGAGAGCAGGCACAGAACATCAGCGGGTCCAGCTGCTCCTATCCAAGCACCTGTTCCCGGCCCCGGGCGGCTCTTCCCACCCAGGATGCTCCACCACGGATGCTCCCCCTCAGCAGCCCGCGAATCCCCACGCCAGCTCCAAGCCCCGCAGGGAAGCAGCATTCCCCAAGGACTCTCCGTGCCCGAGACCCACCTCGCAATGCGAGTCACGCTCCCCCAGCAAACACCTCCTCCAAATCCCCGGTCTCCCAAAGACACAGCTCCCTCCCTTCCCCAGTACGTACTGCCTTCATCGGAGTCGTAGCTGTTGGCGTCCTCCTCCTCTTCCTCGCGGGGCTGCTGCCGCTGCGGGGCCGCGGATGCGGGAGGGCCGGCCGGGGGCTGCGAGGCGGCGGCGGGGGGCGGCTGCCAGGCTGGCCGCTCCTCCCTGCCGGGGGGCACGGCAAAGCCCCCTCCCCGCTCCTCCCTGGCGGCGGCGCGGGCCGGCTCCGGGGCTGCCAGCGGGGGGCTCGCTGCGGGAGGGACCCCGTTAGCCCCCGGCCCGCTGTGCCCTGCCCCAGCCCCCGCAGCCAGCCCGGGTTTACCTTGTCTCTCCGGGAAGCGGGCGGGACCCCCGGGACCCGGCCTTGCTGCTGCTGCCGCCGGCGCTGGGGACAGAGGCGGCATCACCGGGGCGTTCCGTGGGGAAACGCCCTCCACCCCTCTCCCACCCCGGCACCGCGCCAAGCGCCTCGGGATGTCCCCCCAGGGACATTCCCATCGCATCCTACCTGCGGGTGCTGCTGCCGGAGCGGATCCAGCGGCGGGTCCAGCGGCGGGCCCGGCAGCCGCCGGCGGGGGTGGCCGTGAGGCTTGCACGGAGTTGGTTCTCTTCACACCTGGGAGGAGAGGGGACGATCAGCAGAGCCAACCCTCAGGGGCCTTGTGTCCCCCCGGCCTCTCCTTCCCGGGATGCAGGAGCACAGCTCTCACCAGGGCTCCTGCTGACCCCGCTCTCGGCAGCGTAGTCCCGGCTGTCGCTGTCCCCCGCGGTGTCCTCGCTGCCACACGGACCCGGCCGGCCCTCGGCCACCTTGCGGCTCCCCCGGGCAGCGTCCGTGCCTGCAGGGAGAGGGATAAGGAAGCGGTGAGGCCGGAAAAGCAACCTGCCATCCCTGGGTGACGCCCAGCTGGGATGTCCGCAGGAGGACAATGGGTACAGCCACTGCAGCACCACCTCCAGAGCTTTGGGGACTGCAGCAGGAGGGCCCTGCACCATCAGACCTGCACACAGAGGTCACGACATCCCAAAGGACACACCAAACCACGGGGACACGAGAGTCCCACGGGAAAACAAGGCCAGAGGAATCCATCAGCGGATCCTCAGCACCCATCCAACCCCTGATGGCACCACGGCTCCGCAATCCTGGGACGGGGGTGGGGGGTGGTCGTATTTTCCTTTTGTTGATCATCTCCCATTTATTAACGAGACAGCTGTGGCAGCTGCCTCTGCCTCTCACTTCCATCACCCAGCAGCCGCCGTCCCGGCGGATAAATCCCAGCCGAACGCTCCAGGGCGCCGGGAACGCTCCGTGGTGATGGATTGCAGCCCACGGACGTGATGGGAAAGGTCTCGGCGCTCACCTGGCTGCTGCTGGAGACGCCAGGGATAAATCTTTGCCGTGACATAAATGGGCTGTTTCTCCTTGGCTGGGCTCTCAGGGTCACCGGGTGCGAGGACAAAGCGAAACGCAACAGATTGTGGGGGGGAAAAGGAGGAGGGAGAGAGGGAAAAACACCGGGATGCTGGAGAACGGGGAGAGGGAAAATGAGCATCCAGGAGCAGGAGCCCCGTGGTGCAGAAAGAGAGGTGCAATAAATAATTTTCCAAAGGAGCTTTAGGAAAATCATGGGCACGGCAGGAGCACGCTGAGCACCGGGAGGGAGGCGCGGAGCTGGCAAACCCTTCCCGACTCCAGGAGCTGCTGGATTAATAAAAGCTGCCTGTGGGGCTGGGAACTTTAACGGCACCAGCTACGGTGGTGATTAAACCGCTTTAATTAAGTGGTTTCCCCAACTGCTCCTGCATGGGGAGAGGAAGATCATCAGTCAGGAGCAGCAGACCCTGGGCTAAAGGAAAGGTGGGATGGAGGGATTCTCTCCAGGGGAAAACTGTCCCTGCAGCCCCCTCATTGGCTCTTCCACGCAGCCAAGGGAGGGAGAGGAAGAGGAGGATTTGCAGCCCTTAGCTGCTCCCAATTTAATGATCACCCAGATCAGGAGCAGCCGGTGTTGGAGGGGGTCAGGGATGCTCATCACCCCAACATTCCATGTGGAACTGTGAAAATGGGGGCTATGACTTAACATTAACTCCAGTAGGACTTCCTCACTCTCCACAGCTCCCTGACAGGAGCCAGGTGGGAGCCGGTCACTTGTGCCAGGTAAGAAGCAACAGGACAAGAGGAAACGGCCTCAAGTTGTACCAGGGGAGGCTTGGATTGGGTATCAAGGAAAATTTCTTCACTGAAAGGGTTGTCCAGCCCTGGCACAGCTGCCCAAGAGCCCCCATCCCTGCAGGGATTTAAAAGCCACATGGATGTGGCACCTGGGGACGTGGCAGTGCTGGGGGCACAGTTGAACTCCATGGTCTTTGAGAACTCTTCCAAACGAACCCATTCCATGATTTTAAGTGCTGGAGAGTGCAGGGTAGAACCAGAACAAGCCACTGCTGCCTCCTCACCCTGCCCTGCCTCCCGTGCACAGCACCAGCCTTGGCTGCTCCATCCCCCAGACATGCACAAGCCCCCACAAGCCTCCTGAACACTCCCCGGGAGGTTTTCCAAGGACCGGCGTTGAATAACCAGGAAAAAAAACCCCAAAAAAACCACCTGCCCCTCCCAGCAGGACCCACCACCCACGGCGGCAGCTCTGGAATCGCAGCGGCTCAGCCCCGGCGTGTGCGGGAGGTGGGGAAGCCCTGGAATAACCCGGCCCCCTCCGCAGGGTGGGCGGCGGCAGCCAGGAGAGGTCCTGCTGCAGCCTCCCGGGGGAAACTGCGGGAAAACGCCATGGGAATAGACGGAGGGAAGGAAGGGGCTCAGCACAGGCGGCACAGGGAGGGGACAAAGGCCGGTGCTTACCCTCGGCGTCCTCTGCTGGGGGCCCGGCCTCCGCCTGGCCTTGGGGGCACAAACAGAGCGAGAGGGGGTGAATCTGCAGCCCTCGCACCCACCAGCGCCATCCCGGGACACGCTGCCATTGTTTCCCCAGGTTTCCCTTTCTAGCCTTATTTATTCAAGGCTTCTCCATCACCGCATCCCTACCCAGGCACTGCCCGAACTCTCAGCTGGGCGCCCCAATCCCCACCTGCGATCCCATCCATCCCGACTGGGACAGCCTGGATAACGCCCCTGCAGGCAGGAAGGGCACATTTCTACCCCCTTTAGGACACAGGCAGCAGCCACGAGACTGCTCTGGATGCTTTTTCCTGGAGTTTTCCCTTGCCAGCGATGGGGAGGAGACCCAGAGCCTCGCTGGCAGCGCTGGGGAGGAGCACCCGCTGTCACCAACCTCGGGTGGCTGCCGGGGAGGGCAGTTTGGGGTCCCACCCGCTGTCACCTACCTCGGGTGGCTGCACGGGAGGGCAGTTTGGGGTCCGGGGTGGGCGGCTCCCCTGGGCTGGGCTCGCTCGGGGCTTGCGGTCCCTTGTTCTTGCTGACGGGCATCGGCTGGGGCAGCATTTGCTTGGGCAAACCCTTGAAGAACCAGGCACCGGAGCGTTTCCACACCTGGGGGAGGAGGTGGAGGGGTCTCAGGGGGGTCCCCCTCCAGCAGATGGAAGATGTGCAACCCCATATCCCCACCCTGCAGCCCGTCCTGCTAATTAATTAATGAACTTTGGCTCACACTGCCCACAGCAGGGAGCCAACCTCTGCCCACCACCTCTTCAACCCCAAGATGTTGCTTTCAATAAATAAATAAATGCCATTTTTTTGGCAGAAAACAAAACCATCCTGCAAGAACCACACTCCAGCAAGTGGACACGGCTTAGCAGTGGTGGAGGCCGGGCTGGAAACCCCTGGGAAGTGGAGTTGGTCCCACCTCAGAGCTGTGGGATGGGGACAGCGCGCGGGGTGACGCCGAGGGCAGGGGTCCGCACCCACCTCCCGCTGCTCGCTGCAGATCTTGCAGAGCCAGATGGCCTGGGGCCGGCTGTTGGTGCTCTCCACGCCGCACTTGGTGCACACGTTCTGCGGGGACAACAAAGAGCTGGGTGGCCCCGGGGCCACCACGAGGTGCCACCAGCGCGGGGTTAGGGAGGGCCGGGCGAGCAGACTTTTCCCAGCGCAGCCAGCGGGGACGCAGAACCCCGCGATGTCCCCTCGGGCTGCGGGCGGGCCTGTGGAAACGGGCACCCGGAATGCGAGGTGCCCCCGAGGCGGGGGGGGGCCTGTGGGGGTCTCACCTTCTTGCAGTCCTCGCAGACGACGCAGGCAGACCCCCTGGTCCCCAGCTGCTCCCCGCACAGGATGCAGCGATTCACGCCGTCCCCCAGCACGCTCCGGCGCATGTCCTCCAGCCGGGTCATCAGGCGCCTGGGAAGAGGAATTTCAGGAAAGGGAATGTCAGGAAAGGCACGGGATGCAGGGACAGGGTCCCGCTGCCTTTGGTGCAGCTGGTCCTTTTCCCGGTGAAGCTCCCAGTAGAGCCTCTCCCTTTCCAGCTATGGGGAAAAGACACATCCCAGCAGGAAATAAAACTCCAGCACATCCTTTACAACTTCCAGTTTAACTTCCAGTGGCGCTGCCGGAGCGCTGGCACCGGCCCCAGCTCCATGGACACACACATATGTGTGGAAAACTTTCTACCCAGTCCCAGCAACTGCCCATGAAGAGCTGCAAGAGGAGATCCTGGAAGGGCTCTGGTGAGGACTGAATTAATTAATTTCTTCTCTTGTCTTTTAAGGAAAAGTATTGCATGTATTTTATGGAAATTTATGGAATGAAATGAAAAAAAGCCCACTGGACAGGAGGCTGTAAAAACACACCTGGTTCCTGCAAAGATTAAAAACACCCTGAAACAGTTAAGGAAGTTTTGGAAAGCCGGCATTGGCAGAAGGAGTTTGGGAAGCAGGAGCACCTCAGAGCCGGCAGCATCGTGTGCTCGGCTAACCCAGAATCCCAGCCCTAAAAATAGCATGGGAAGAGAAAAAGGATGCATTATTTATGCCATTCAGTGAGGAAGGAATGAAGGAAGGGAGGAGGAGACCCAAGCTCACCGGAGAGAGCAGCCCCCTGTGAGGGCCTGACCCAAATCCAATGGAGCCACCACGGAAAAAAACCCCAGTGTTGAAAAGACGTTTTCCCACATCTGGTGACAGCCTCCGATTCCTGGTGACTGGGCTGCCAGCACCTCTGAAACCCTCATAAACCATCCACGAGTTCCCTGTGCACAAAATACCTCTGGGGTTGGGGTTGGACAGCCAGCATTCCATGGGAAAAAAAAACCTATTAAAGGATCCGCAGCACCAGGAGGAAAAATCGTGCAAGCGTGGAATGGTTTGGGTGGGAAGGCACCTTAAGGATCCTCTCCTTCCACCCCCTGCCCTGGGCAGGGGCACCTCCCGCTATTCCAGGCTGCTCCAACCCGGCCTTGGACACTTCCAGGGATGGGGCAGCCACAGCTTCTCTGAGCACCCTGTGCCAGGACTTCCTCCCCACCCTCAAGGGGAAGAATTCCTTCCCAAAATGAGGCGTTTGGGGATGTGCAGCCCCTAAAGGCCTCCCTGCAGCCCACGGGAACGTCTCCAGGCACTTCAGCAGCCACCAGGCCAAGCCACGCTCAGGGACGTGGATCCCTAACTCCACACACGTTATCCACGTTCCACGTCGTCTCTTTTGGGTGGGAAACATCAGCTCTGCCACCAGGGAATCTCCCACTCCTCCCCACGCAGGCGCTGGTCCCGCGGCGGAGGTGCCTCCTGACAGTTCCCGACGAACCTGCAGCCTGTTCCCAGCGGGAAGCTGGGATTGCTGGGCTGGGTGGGCAGCCAGACAGAGCCAGCAGTGGGGAGAAGGCTCTGTTTTCGCAGCTCTGGTGTCAGCAGACAGCAGATGGGCGAGTTCACGGGTTCCTCCCGGCTCCAGCGCCTGCAGCGACGCGACCACGGCGGCTCCAAATCCAGCAGTCCTGGTTCTCCTCCTTGTGTTGGGAATAACATCCTCGGAACCGCGGCGAGGTGAAGCTCCCTGCCAGCCTAACTCCCTGCTCCAGCGCGGGATGGAGCTTGGAGCGACCTGGGCTCGTGGAAGGAACCAGGATGAGCTTTCAGGTCCTTCCAACCCAAACCAGTCCGGGATTTACTCAAGGGATGCAGTTGTTCATCCCCCATCCTTCAGATCCACGGGTGATTCCTTCCTGCAGGATAATCCAGCTCTGGAGCCACCATCCTCCCCGGTGCCTTCCCAAGCTCCATGGACACAGAAGTCCCAGAGACTCCAGCAGAGCTGCAGCATCCCACAGACACCCAGCCAGCAGCATTCCAATTAAAACCTGGGAGCTGGCCGTTCCCCAAGTGTTATTTCGACGGAATTAATCCCACCCCACGCAACGCAGGGTCCTCACCAAGACCCCCCAACAACATCCAGCTTTTTATCGCAGCGGCGTGTCGTTCCCACCTCACCAGGGGGAAGATTTTGGGGGAAAAAACCTTTCTTTTCCAAGGAGCCAAGCACACGGATCTCCTGCAATTCCTCCCGCTGCGCTGCGAGAGCTCCAAGCAAAGCAGCTTCCAGTTGGAAATCTGCAAGCCCAAACAAACTTATTATAGAAACTGGAACAAATGGCACAATCAAAGGGATAAAAAAAAGGAAAAAAAAAAAGGAAAAAGCCTTTGCATTTCAAGAGATTCATTATTTAGCTGCAAAAATCTCTCCCAGTCTCTCATTTACCAGGAGCAGCTCCTTAAGTGGGATTTTTGAGCCACTGGAAGAGCTCAGGACACACCTGTGGCACCAGTTGCAAGCCAAGCACATTTCCCTAATTAAAACAGCCATTCAAGCAGGAGAAATTGGGATTTCTTTTTTTTCCCTCCGTGATTCAAACCCTGCCGGGAGAGAAATACATAAAAAGTTAAATTAAGTCCTGGTGTGAACCTGGCAGGAAGAGCCCTGGGAAAAGGGGACTTGTGCCGAGACCCCTGAGCTGGGAAGCTCCTGATTAAGGTGATAACTGGGAGAAAAAAATTCCCAGTTTCGTCTCCAGCTTGATCCAGCACCTCCAGAGCTCCACATCCATCCAGTTCTCCCGCCAATAACCACGGGAAGCCCTGCCCTTGCCAGGAACGAGCTTTCTGCCTTCCCAAAAGCCTTCTTCTCCACTGGTTATCACTTTCTTATCACTTTTACTGCACAGAACCAGCCCTCCGGTTCATCCCTCTCCCTTCCACGTCTGCAGGGCTCCAGCAGCATCCTCCTCCCCATTATCCTCACTTCAAAGTGCCCATCCCTCTGGCCTCTTCTGCAAGACCGCCTTCAAAGGAAGGAAATATCCTTCAAATTGTTAAAACGGGGGGAAAAGCGGGAGAGAGGAGTAATGGAAGCTGGTGGCGGGGAGCTGGCTCAGCCCCGTGGAGGGGGAGAGCATCCGTCATCTGCCAAGGAAATTGGGATTAGTCACTGATGGGAACGAGATAGGAGCAGCTTTATCTGGAATGTTCAACGTGCACCTGAGATAACGGCACTCAAACAGCCCCCGGATGATGTAAACCTGCCCAATCCCAGAAATACGGCTGGGAAGGGCCGGTGGGGGACATCCCTGAGTGCTCCTGCCCCGTTCCAGAGCCCTGGAGCAGGCAGGGAAGGGCTCCCAGGCACAGGAGACCTCCAAACATCTCCCGTGGTCCGTGGCAGGAAGAGAATCCCACAGGGATGCAGGATGAGCTTAGGCTGGGCTCAGCCCTAGGTGGGCACAAAACCCGTGGTGGCTTTGGCAGGGCTGGGCTCATGGTTAGACTCGACCTTAGAGGTCTTTTCCAACCTGAATGATTCCATGAAACCCTCAGTGCTGCAGCGGGAGCACAGGCGTGGAGAGAGGGACAGAGGCAGCGGAATTAAGTGCTGATGATCCCGGGAAACAAGACGTAACAGGGGCAGGAGCACAGGAATTTGTTGTGCTGAAATATTCATCAGCCCTGCAGAAACGAATGGCAGAGACGTTCCTGACGGGGCTTAAACTGTGCCAGGGAGGGCATTTAATGCAGCAAAAAGGGTGGGAGAAGGACCTGATCCATGAGGAAGGGCTCCTCAGTGCCGTGCAGGAACCAGCAGGGATGGACTCAGCCACCACATCCACGGCAAAAAAAATTCCAGTGGAACACGCAAGAGGTCACAAAGAGCCTCCAGAATGAAGCACGGCCTCGTCTCCGTGGGGAAATCATGAGCCTTAAAGGGCTGAATATTAAATTAAGGCTAATTTTCCTGCCACGAAAGAGACAAGAAAAGCAGCCAAGCTCCAGATTAAGGGAAACATAATTAAAATGGGGATGAGAAATGAGAAATGAGAAGCAGTTTTCCTCCCCTCCAAGTGTGCAGGTAACTAAAGGTGAAGCACCACCGGGGCTTCTCCGGGCTGAGCCCTCACCACGGAGGGAAGACGCCCACGGAGACTCGTGGTTTTCCCAGGATCCCATTCCATGCTCGTGTGCTTCTCCAGGTGCTTGCTGCCTCCTGGAATGTCTGACAGCAGGGTTGTTATTTTTGCAGTCTTGGAAATAAGAGGGAGGTTTTTTGGGGGGAAAAACCCAACCAAAAGCCCCCAAAATCTCAGGCAGCGCACGAGCTGTCCCCTGGCCACGACCGAACCTCATCTCCTCCACAAATTGGCATTTCAGGAGACATCCCTGGCTGTCTCCAGCAACCTCCCTGCCCTGCCTTGAGCCCTCATTTTAATTTTGTGCTGTCTGCACACAGGGATGAAGATCTGAGGCTGTGGTCCCCAGAGAGCATCCCTGCCACCGAGGTTAATGACTTCATCCCTTGGGACTTCAGCCATCTGCTCCAGCATTATCCATGTGTCATCCCAGCAATAAGCAGCCAAATTAAAATGCAATCCTGCTCTGGAGCTGGTCCTCTCGGAGCAAAGGTGGGAGGCCGTGACCCAAAGGGACACAACCAAACCACCACAATTTTAGAGGGGACCAGAGGGGCATGGCCAGATCCAGGAGCCACCTTCCTCCTGGGAGAACCAGCTCCATGCTCTCCAGAAATATCCATTTCTCCCTTCGGGTGGTTTAGGATCTTGTCTTCGGTGCCAGGAGCGTGCTGGAACTCATCAGGCAGCGCAGCAGCCTGGGTGGGTTATTGATGGCCCCCAATTATAGATGCATAACGGAGTCAATTCGTGCCTGCAGGTGCTCCTGTGGCAGCTGGAAAACAGGCTGCTCCTGGAACGCAGCTGGAGCAGCACCACCGTCACCAGAGGCGGCACAAAGCCACCACAGAGACCCCCTGAGCAGGAGCCCGAGCACGGAGCGAGACGGGCCAAGAACAGATCCATCCCTGCCAACACGGATGATCCCTCTGCCAGACAACTTCCAGCCCCTGCGTCCCTCCAGGATGATCCTGATCCTGTTGCTGCGTCGTGTTCAAGATGATTCCAGCTCCCCTCGTCCTTCTCCGTGCCATGAGACAACAAAACATTCCCCCCCACACACACACAGAGTGTCCCTGTCCTACAGCCCTCATCAGCATCCAGCTCACGCTTCCCGCGGGCTCCATCCACCCTCGGAGCTAAAAATACCCTTTCACTGGATTAATTCGAGCCGGGTTTGACACGAAGTCCAATTCCACAAACAATGTCGCAACAAGAGGCATCGATTTGTTCCCGAGACGAGGAGCTGGTGGGATGGAGGATACAGGGGCTGGAGGGCACGGGATTGGGAAGGATTTGAGGCGGGAGGAGGTTCCTCTGCAGCCCCGGCTGTGGGATTTGGGATTGCTCAAGTGTTGGGTGTGGAGCTCAGATGAATCCCTCAGACACCTCCGCTTACTGAGACAACTCCAAGAATTCATCACACATTCCCCCTTTGGAAGGCACACTCATTCCTTAGATTAACCGAAACCAGGGTTTTCATGGAATAATAGAATGGTTTGGGTTGGAAAGGACCTTAAAACTCATCTAATTCCACCCCCTGCCATGGGCAGGGACACCTTCCAACAGTCCAGGCTGCTCCAACCTTGAACACTTCCAGGGATGGGGCAGCCACAGCTCCTCTAGGTGAGTTCTAATGGATTTTTTTTTCCCCCCTTCCAGGAATAGAAAAACCACATAAAATCCCAGAAAAATCAGGCTTTCCAGGAGCAGCTCCCTAGAGCAGCCTGTCCGACCGAGGGGCAGCCACAACCGCTGCCTCCCTGCCAGAGGCCAGCCTGGCAAACCCGGATTATTTTGTAATATAAGGAGCTATCCTGGATAACGTCCGAGCCGCTCCTGAACGGCTGATTCCGTGCGAGGCTGATCCAGCCGCTGTCCCACATTCCCGGGGCTGAACATCCTACAGCTCTTGTTGTGCAAGCCAACAAACACAAAGGAGCTGGCGCGGCTCCCGCTACGCCTCCACGCAGGAGGGAAATCAGCTGCGGCTGCACATCCGCCAGAATTCCCGGCTCCCAGCCCCTCCGCCCGGCTTTTCATGAATGAGGATGAGCAAACCTCCTCCGACTCGGCAAGGAAGGCGAAAGGGAGAGTGGCTGCTCGCTGGCGGAACAGCTGCACGAAATAAATCTCTCCCCAGCACTGCTGAAGATGATTTACGCCTCATCCAAAGAGCATCGTGTTTGAAAGGAGTTCTTACCGGGCTGCAAATGGGCCACGCCAGGGAAATGCTGTTTGTGAGCACTTTTTGGGAATGAATCACCGCCGCTCAGAGCTACTTTCACCTGGTTTCTGCCAAAAAAGCCGGGAGAGGGAAGCGCTGCCTGTTGGAAAGTGAGGCGATGCCAAGCCCCGGAGGAAGCCCCAGCCTGGGGAATGGCACATCCATGAGGCCCATGGCGAGCCCAAGCAGGGAGAACTTTGCCTGGGAAAGGCGAAACCCGCTCAGGCCATTCACAGACCCCTCCTAACCAAGGATTTCGAAAAGTGAGTAAATAAATCCAACATTTCTCTGCAGCCAGAGCACCCCGTGGCTGCACAGACACACAGCGAGCTGTCCCTGAGCTCTGAGAGGGCCTTTGGCACTTCCCAAAGCAGCAGAGGGTGGCTCCTGCCTGGGCCTGAGTATTTTTCCTGCCAGGGGAAAAAAAAAAAAGGGCAGCCGGTGCTTAAGCTCAGCAAGAAGAAACTGCTCCTCTGTCAGGAAAACAGGCGTGATGCCTAACAAACGGGATTATGGAGATCCCCTCTGGAAAACCACCCCCAGCGGAGCAAGTGGATACCTCGGCATTAGCTGCTTCCACCTTGGTCCAGGCAGGAAAGCAAACACGGGCACTTCCCACCCTCTGCCCGGGCACCGGGAGTGCGCCCCGGGGAAGAATGAGGTCCCCAGGACCCCCCAGCGGCTGGTGCCAGCCCTGAGCATCACAGACAGCTCATCCCAGGGTGGGATTAACCACTGGGATGGATCCATCACCCCTCCAACCGCATTCCCAGAACAGGACAAAACCCTCCTTGGGGAGCTGCGGCTGCTCGGGCTCAGCACCGCACAAGCAGCTTCACGACGTGAGCTGTTACTCCCGATCCCTTTTAGACGGAAAACAGCGGGATGAGAGCAGAACTCCTTGCTCCAGCCCCCCGCGGCTCTGGGAGTGACGGCGGCACACGGAGCCGCTCCCTCCGCTGCGCGCAGGTCCCTCCTGGCCGAGGACCAGAGATCCCCCGCAGGCTCCTTTCAGGAGAAGCACTGCAGTGCAGAGGCTGCTGCCCAGGAAAGCAGCCAAGCAGAGCCTCCTCCCGCGGCTCCGGGGTCCCGCTGTCCCCGTGTCCCTCGGTGCCACCGGCGCCGCCTTACCCGATGCGCTCCTGCTCCATCTCCTCCATCTTCTCGGCGCGGGCGATGACTCGGTTGATGATTTCCTTCTCCTCATCCGTCAGCTCCTCGCCCTTGCGCTGCCGGTCGGGCTGTGCTGCCCAGCCCGCCGGGAGCCTGCGGAGACAGCGGGAACAAGGATCCGTCCGTGGATCACGGGTGTGCCCAGGCAACGGCCAGGAAACAATTCCCGAACCCCGCAAACCCCCCATACCCTACACCTCCCCATCCCCCAAACCCCTTCCAGCCCCCACCCATGGTTGGGAGATCTTATCCCGATTTTGGGAGGGGTTTCATGTGGAAACGTTTGTTTCCCATGGAGGAAAAAGCTCCTTTCCACAAATATTATTTCCACACAGCTCGTTTTGCACCCTGGAACACCAGGTTTGCCTGGGAGCTGCAGCGCGGGAGTGGGTGAGATTTTTTGGGAATGTTTCACTCATCACGGGAGTGTTTCTTCCTCTAACATCATTCCCAAAGATCCCTTCTCCCAGCCTGGGCGTCAGGCAGCGATAACCTGGTGACAGGGTAACGTCTGCCACTCAAGGATGCGCGAGACAAATGTTCCTCATCTTTCTGCTCATCCTAAGACCTTTCCCGGCACTTTTCCCCTCTGGATTGAACAGTCCCACATGGTCTTGAACCTTAAGTTCACTAAAACCTGTGCAACACTTCCCAAATGCTTTTCCCCCCCCGTTTTTTTGGCATCCAAACCCAGGTTTTTCCTGTTCTTAAGCCATCAAAGTAGCAGGTAAAGAGGAGTAAGAAAAAAAAGAAATAAAAGCGAGGGGGATACTCACTGCTCCTTCTCACTGCTGGGAAGCACAGGGAAAGAGGGAATAAGGATTAGGTGGGAGCAGGGATGAGGAGAGCTCAGCCTGGCACAGCCGAGGACCTCTTCCCCCGGGGGTGACAGTCCCCAACTCCCAGTCCCTCCCCTTGAGGAGCTCCAAAGAGAGCCCCCTCCCAAAGAGCAGCTCTAAACATCCAGGCACCCAACCCAGCTCCCATCCGGGCTGGAGATCTGCTCCAGAAGGGGATGTGGCACCGCCCTGCGGGGTGACCAGGACAGAGGACATCAGGACAGACGGACAGGGCTCCTCAGCACCGAGTCCCCGCACACGCCGGCTCTGTTCCCCCGCCCCTCGCTCAGGGGCTTTGGGAGCCAACGCAGCGAAACGTCCCCATCCCACGGCCACAAAATCAATCCCTGGTGTCCCCAGGGGAAGAACCGGGGTCACCTCCCGCCCCGGGGAGCCTCCGCCCTCCCACAGCGCCCGCTCCCCGCCGTCACCTGGCTCGGAGGGACATGGTCCTGTCGCTGGGGCACATCCACCGGTCGGAGGAGCCGCCCAGCACCGCGTCGGTCATCGCCGGCCACCCGGGGACACGTCGGGGGGACACCAGCGCCCCGCTGACAGCCGCACACGGGGGGCGTCAATCACTTCGCTCCCAGGTGCCGGCAAAGCAGTGGAGCTTTCGGCCAGGCTGTAAGGGGAAAAAAAACCACCAAAACCCCCGAAAATCACACTGGGAAGGGCTTTGGTTTTGGCATTACGGGGATTTGGAGCAGGGATGCTGCTTTAGTGAGAGTCTGGGTATGGAGACACAGGAGCCTTCAACCACCTCCCTCCCAGGAGGGCAGCACAGCTCAGCCTGGATGTAATTAATGAATACCCAACCTCACATTAATTACGAGGCTTCAGAGCTGGGAGGGAAGAGGGGGCTCCATTCCAGGGAAACATCTACAAAGGAGGAAGTTTTCCCCCCAAAGCCCAGCACGTTCTTGCTGTCCCTTTCCCAAGCCACATTCCCTCTGGAACAAAACTCCTCCTTTTTCATTTTGGTTTACTGAAGTTTTTGCCAAGCGGATCCAGGAGCGGCACTGAGGGAAAATGTGGGAACAGAACTGGAATATGATGGTCTGTCCACTCCTCTCCAAAGGTTCGTCAAATCCTTCTCCTTCCAACAAAAACTGACAGTTTTTATTAACATACAAATTACTGCCCAATCCACAGCTGGATTGTTGTTTTATTCCCATTTTTTGGAGGTGTTTTAGCCCTCCACTCACTGCAGGGGGATGGGGACTGGAGGGCAAAGCCCAAATGGATGCCAAGGATGGATCCATTCATCCCATCATCCCTTCTGAGGGAAAACCAGCTCAGGTGGAGCCCTTAAGGTGGGAATAAAGGAGAAGACAATCCCTGCACGAAGGGCTTTGCTGCAGCACTGACCGGAGCAAAACCCCAAGGACACAAATCCCTCCTTCCTTAGGGCCTCCTGCTGATGGGAGCAGGGATTTTAGCTCAGTTCCTTCCCACCCCCAGGTTTTCCTGCTCCCATCCCCTCCACAGACAGGGATACCACCGGAGGCCCCTCAGCCTCACAGCACCTACATTTTTCCTTCTCCTGCCTGCAGCAGAGCTAAAAAATACACAAGAAATCCTAAAACCCTCTGCAGAGCCCAGCCATGGACAACGAGGCTGCTCCCAGCCCATGCATCTTCCCATCCTGCTGTCCTGGAATGCTGCTGCCTCGGATTCCTTCCTGCCTGGAAGGCACCACTCAGTTCCCGACATCCCAGCAGGTCCCAGCAGCAGCATCCAGCAGGAGCAGAGCTCTGTCCAAACTGGGAAAACGCAGGGCATGAAGCAACTCCAGTAAAACTCCAACAAGAGGCACTGGGGAGGTTACGCCAAGGAAAAGATGGAAAACAGGAGCTCGCAAAGCCGCCCCAAGCAAAATCACCAACTCCAAGCCGTGAGAAAACGCACAGCTTTCCCAAAAAAAAAGGGAAAACTGCTCTGCAGGATTGCAGGGGATTCTCATCGCTCCCTGAGGAGTCAGCGGAGGTTTGAGGCTCACCTTGGCTCCGCTGAAAACTTCGAGATGTAAAAAAATAAAAGTATTTTGGGGGAAGAAAAAAGGGAGAAGTGAAGCACGTGGGTAATTAGTGCTCTGCTGGTTTCGCACAGCGCCGATTCCTGTGCCAAAGCAGAAGGCTCTGATTAACAAGGTCACTTAAATAAGCAAATTGTTCATTTAAGTCCCCACCGCCACCTCCACAATCCGCACTGCAGCAGCAGATTCCCGCCGGGAATGAAGCGTCCCGGCACAGCCAGGGGGTCCCGGGCGTGGGCACAGATGTAACAGGGAGCAGGGGCAGCACCACGATGCCACCACGCTTTATTTGGGAGATCTGGGTGGACAAGGGACCTGCCCAAGGTCACACGGAGCAGGAGCATCCACCCCAACCCTGCAATTGGGAAAAAGAGGGGAAAATTCCTGCCTTTTCCTAGCGAAGAGGACAGAGTGATCACCAGCACTCGGGAACAGGGAGGAAAACTCCTTCCCCCGACTAGAACTTTCTGCTAATAATAGAGAGGCCGTGAGTGTTTCGCTTTGTTGCGGATGGAGCGGAGCCCAGGGACAGTTCCTGAAGGAATACACAATCCTTTCCTCCGCCTATAAATAATAGATTTGGAAAATCTACTTTGCATTACTTCCAGCAACTACCCCCGCTTGCCCTAATGCTTCGTTCCTCATTTTTAGCGCATGGGAAAGAACAGAACAACAGCTTAGGGTGGCTTTTCGCCCCCCTCCCCACCAAATCCTTGCTCACAAGCAGAGGGATGTGGCCATTCCGAGCGGGGATCGATGGGATGCAGCAGCTTTTCCTTAATGACACGGAAATAACCCCAACCTAGGGGGATTCCAAGACCTTCCAGGGTTTGGCTGACCCCGGAGGGTCCCGGATCTGCTCCCCTGGTATCTGTGGGGTTGTGAGGAGCTGTCTCATCCCGAGGTTTTCCGACGGATGCCGGCAGCTCCCGCGGGCGCCAACGCGGCGCGTCCCGGGCAGAGCCAGGAATAGCAGCGAGGTCTTAATTTCTGGCCTTAAGGAAGGGCCACATGACTCCAATCACGCCGCTCCATTACTTCTGTGTGACGGAGCCCGTGGATTTGATCGTGCCTTAATAAACCGGGATGGAGCGCCTTCCGTGGATCCCTCTCCCGGAGCCGTCGGCACCGCTTGCTCCGCGCCAGGAGCTGCCGACTCACGGGCCCACCTCTGGCACCCAAAACCCGGCAGGTGCAGCATCAGCAGGTCCCACTGGCTCTCCAGCAGCCCAGGGAAAAGCAGCGGGATCCCCACGGGATGAGCCCATCCCGCCCCACGCTGCTGCAGGGCCCAAAGCCCCCGCCCCAAACTGCGCCTGCACAGAGACCCCGTCACAGGGCTGCCCTCACACAGCACTGGGAATAGCAAAGCAGGGCAGAGAGGAGATCAATCCGATATTCTCCAGGCTCCCAAGGCAGGAATGAGGTTTTTACGGTGAGCTCGACACCTCACACCCGATGCCTGCAGAGATTGTCTCCACCAGCAAAGACACTGACACAGGCAACCTATTTCTCCAGCCTTCTCAGCTCTGCAATGCAGCTTTCTTAAATATTGAATAAGTCTGCTGCTCTCCACCACCTGCCAGTGCCAATGATGAGGTAATTTTTGCATTGACAGAGCCTAACGGGATTAATCCGGGTGGAAAGAGGCAGGGCTGGGGCTCCTCAATCACCCGGAGCTGCAGCCAGACCCCAAACAAGCAACCCGAACCGCTGCTCCCAGGCCAAGGGGGAGATTATTTGGTGTCACCGCCAAACGGGAGGTTTGGGAGTCAAATGGATCCCAAAGGGATCCTCTGTCGGGATGGCGGGGTTTGGATGCTGGCACCGGAGCGGATTTACACTCCGCAGCTGGAGATGGGCATGGAAAAATAGGGGATGGGATTGCCTGATGGGGCTCCCCAGTGAAAAGAGGGGCACGTTTTGGGGTGACAAGGATCTACTGGGACCCCCCAGCTGAGGGGCAAATGCCAAAGTTGGGATGAGCCAGGATGGAGCCGTCTCCTCCCCGCCCAGCGCATCCCAAAACATCGCGTTTGGTTGGAAATCTCTCCCAGCTCCCAGGGACATTTGCTGCCATCTCACAAATCCGTCAGGGGCCAGATCCCGCCCTGCTCCATGCCTGGCGCCCAGGAAGGCCTGCAAACCACAGGGAATTCCAAGTCCTGGCCAGACCCCTGGTACAGACACCACACCCCACATCCGGCTGTGCCCTGGGCAATTCTCAGCATCCAGGCTCTTCCTTTCCCAGGAAAAGGAGCTTTCCCGGTGCAGGAGCCACACGCATCCCACCCCATTCCCTATGGCACACGTGCATGGCTATAGGGGCAGGCAGCGGGTCCTCACTGTCCTCTGGCTCCAGGCAGGATTTGGTAGTGCTGGATTTACCTGCAGAGAGGGGAAAAAAGGGAAAATATTCCCAAAACATCTGCTGGAGCAGCTGTGTAACACTGCAGAATAATCCGCGGATCACATGGAGGGGCGGGAGGGCAGCTCAGCCCCGCAGGGTCCCACACACCCAAACTCCCTCAAATCCCGACATTCCGTCGTTTGTCTCATCCCACGTGCAAATTGTTTTAGAAAGTTCGGGCAAAATTGGGAAGCTGCCGTATGGATGGTGCTCAGGGAACAGCCCACGTTCGAGGCTCGCCTTTAAAAGCAGAAGGGAGGGAGGCAGAGCTCAGCTGGCAGGAAGCTGCTCAGGCTGGAGCTCCTCCCGGGCACCGGGAAAGGCCCGGCATCGGGACAAGGGGACGGGAGGGCAATCCCAGAGGAAGCCGCAGGTGACACAGCCGTGGCAGCACACACCGCGTGTTCCCACAAAGATCTGCGTCCTCCAGCTGCCGCAGGGTGGGATCAGACCCTTGACCACACCATGGAAAAAGTGAGGAGTGCTGGGAATGCAGCTTTTGGGAAAGACCCAGGATCAGCGAGTCACAGAGCTGGGGTCACCACACCCCTGAGCCCCACACCAAACCCCTGCAGGGAGCAGCAGCCCCACAACTCCCCAGGCCAGCGTGGCGCTAATTGATTAATTAAAGCTTAATGTGACAGCCACAGGTGACTGTGACCCACAGGCTGACGGGAAAGGCAAAGCCATCCCTCCACTGCCCTCCAGTTAAATCCACACCGCGGCAGCTGGGAGTCCTCGGGAGCACCAATTCCTTTTGGCTTGGCCAATGCCACTGCCACCTTTAAATTCCCACAAGGTGCTGAGAACTGCCTTTTCCTCCGCTCCCCGTGAATTCCCAGCTCCCTGCCATCCTCCAGACAAAGCTCCATCCCAAGGCAGCTGAGCAGCAGCACGCAGTCAATTTTATTTAAGCAGCACGTTGACATTTCCTCCAGCAGCTCCTTCCCAAACCAAACACTGTTATGATGCTGTCACGAGGATTTACTCCCCTTGATTAATTACAGGAAAGACAATGGCGAAAAAATTAAATAAATAAACGGCTCCTGGGTTTGTCCGACGCACCCGTGGCTGCCGGAGGGGCAGATCCAGGTGATGCCCGGGCACACCCCGAGCCCACCCCGGTGCTGCCCCCGCTCCTCACGCCGGAGCTGCTCCGGAGCTGCTTAGCAACAGAAAGATCCCGGCACGGCTCCGGCCCCGGGATCCGGCATCGCGCCCTCGATTCCGGGCACAGGGAGCACGGCCGGAGCCACCGGGATCCCACCAGGGATCCTGCGCAGGGACCCTGGCGCAGCGACAGCGGCTGAAGGAAGTGGAGCGATGGGAAAAGGCTGGGAAGCACCAGCCGGGTGAGCTGGGAGGCGGCAGGTCCTTCTCGCTGCCACTGGAGGTTGACAGTCCCCACAAGGTGCCCCAGGGATGGCTGAGGGCCGGGGTGTCACCGGGAAGGAGCAATGGCGGGGGGGACATCCCCAGAGCACGGCCCTGGGTGGAGGAGCCCCCTCCCCGGGGGTGCCCAGGCTGGGGCAGAGGAGCCTGGCGGAGCCAGACCCCCAGGCCAGGCCTGTGGGGAGGGGTCCCAGGGGTGTGGGATTCCCTCAGCACCACAGCCCCGACCCTCCCCGAGGGCAGAGGGGAGCACAGGGCCACCAGCTCGGGTCTGCACCTCCCTGGGAGATGCTGAGCTCCCCGTTTCCCCAGTCACTGACCACAGCTCCTCTCCCTCCCCAAAAATCGCCATACCTGGTGTCACGGAGCCAGACCTGCCCCCCATCACCGACCAGGTCCAAACCAAGCCTGGACCCTCCTCCCAGGGCTGGAGAAGGGAATTGCTGCCTCCACCACGTGAACCTTATAAACCAGCACGGCCTCACCCCCAGCCACCGCCCCCCCCGCGCTGAACGAGGGCGGGGGGAATTCTTCAGCCTGGCCTTGGGAAGCAGAGCCCCCTCTCTTCCCAGACCTTGAGCGCTCGGCTGGGACCACCTGGAGCGATTCATTACTGTTAGCACTAATTGGCCATGACCGCAGTGCCAGCGTCACCGGGCTGCGGGCGGCAGGAGGGCACCGAGCCGGGGCCACCAGCGAGCTGGCACAGGGGCCCCGCTCCCGGCACAGCCCCCGGGACCCGCGGTGGCCACGGGCAACCGGCTCGTTTTCACCTCCCACGGAAAGTCCCTCAAAACTTCAGCGCGCAAAGACGCTGAGTCCCCTCATCCTTCCCCAGCAGTTTCCCTGCCCTCGCCCTTTCCAAAGCAGGGAATGTCCGACAGCAGCACCCGCGTTCCGCGCGGCCACCGAGGCGCAGCGGAGTCCCGCCATGAGCCCCTGGGTTTCAGCCTCGCTGCGAAGGGCGATCCACGCAAAAAATGTGCTTTTCCCACGTTCAGCAGCAGCCAGGGCAGCTCAAAGGGAAGCGTGTGGAGGAAGAGGAAGCAGAGCGGCCGGCTGGAGCCGGCGCCGAGCAGGGGACGGGGTTTGCACCCAGGCGGGGGCACCGAGCGGGGTTGGTGGGTGTGGGGATTCGCTGGAATCCCACCCTGCGGGTGATGGCGAACAGCTCCCACCGCATGGCGCGGCCGTGGCACGGCCCTGCCCGGGGCTGCTGCGGACCAGCGGCTCCCACGCAACGCTCCCCTCCCGCGGGACGCCCAGCGAGTGCCCGCGGGATGCGACAGCAGTTCCCAGTTCCGCGTGTGGGGCTCAGCCCCACGGCTCCGCGTCCCCCAGAATGATCCCCACGGAAGCCCTGAGGCAGATCTGAGTCAGCCCTACAGCAGCAGCTCGCAGCTCGCTCAATCCCTCCCAGATGAATGATGCATCATCAAATAAAGCCCAGTGTCACAACATTAACAATATTTATTTTCAGGCTAAGCTGCAGCCTGGGCTTTTGATACCAGTAATTAAAGCAAATGGTTCATCTGTTATCATCTCTGCATCCCTGGAGCCAACTGTCCGTGTTTTGGAGCTTTGTATTATCTTTTTTTTTTTTTTTCTTGCAACCTCATGGGAAGAGGGGGATCAGGCTGATCCACACACGCTTCCAGCATCCCAGGAGGAATGTGGCATGGCCCAAGCCCAAGGCAGAGCCACGTCCGGGGCAGCTGCCTTTGCTCAGAGCTTTTTTAGCCGTGAAATGAAGGAGCGTTCATTACACAAAGACAGATTGCTGCTCCAGCTTACACCTGAAACCCGAGTTATTAGAAAGACACCAGCAAGAGCCATAACCAGGTCCCTTTTCTGGAAGAACCCATCCCTGGGAGCGACAGCTTCCAGCAGCCTCAGCCTCATTTCCGAGGTGGTTGGTTTTGCCTCCTGGAGGTTCCAGGCTACTCCAGAAAGGTTTTTCATGCCGTTTGCACCTCGTCAGTCCATCCTGGCAAAGGAGCAGCAGACGCACCTGCCAAAGCCCTCGGACCAGCCCCGAGCCGGGCAGTGATGCCCTTCCAGAGCCCCAACAGGGAGCGGAGCACCCCCAGAGCCCCCGCAGCAGGGTCAGGGCGCTCCCCACATCCCACCGCTGCCAGGATGCTGGGAAGGGGCTCAGCCTTGGTGCCACCGCAGCTCCCACTGGGCACACGCCGGGGACAGGGAAAAGAGACGATTCTGGGGGCTTCAGCACCCACAAATGCCCAGCACACTTCAAAGTTGCCCGCACACGGTGAAGACGGGCAGCAGCACCCAGAGCCTCCCTCCACCCGCACCCACGGGTGATTCCAGCCCCCGCACAGCCGGGGACCCCTCACCGGCACCCACGGGTGATTCCAGCCCCCCGCACAGCCGGGGACCCGCTCCAGCCGCTGCCACCGGCCACCCACGGGCGACGCGGTCGCGGGGTGGGGGCTGTCACCCACCGCCCGCACGCCCGGGCTGCTGCAACTTTCCCCGAGCCGGGAGCGGGGTGCGGGGGCGACGACCACCCGTGGATCTGCATCCCGATGCCCCAGATCTGCATCCCGATCCCTATCCCTGTGGAGCACCCCCGGCACCTCCCGCCTGCCCGGGGGAGATGCGGTGAGACCCCCCCCGTGCCGCTCTCCCGCTCCCACGCCCCTCTCCAGCGCCGGGGGACCCCTGAGCCCCCCTTACCTGGGCAGGGGTTTCGGGGGTCCCGGGCTGCGGGGATCCCGGGGCCGCTCCCCGCGCACGGCCGCGCTGGCGCTGCGCGGCTCCGGCGGCAGCACTGCGGAGCGGCGCGGGGCGGCGCGGGGAGGGGACGCGGGAGGGGACGCGGGAGGGGACACGGACGGGGCCGCCCCGCTCCGCGCCCCGAGGAGCCGCCCCCCTCCCGGGCGCAGCCCCTCGGTCCCCGCCGGGACCCTCCTCCCGCAGCCGGCGGGGGGGACCCCCAATGGGACCCCCAGTGGGACCCCCTCTGCTCATTCTTCTCCATCCCGTTCCCTCTCCATCCTCCTTTCATTCATCCTCCTCCCCAGCTCTCTCCCAGCCTCAGCTTCCATCCCCTCTCCTATCCCAAACCATCCCTCCCCATCCCCGAGCACCGCAGGGTGAGGGAGGGGGTTCTCCCCCTCTTTTCCACTCCGGTGAGATCCCAACCTGCAGAGCTGCATCCAGCTCCGGGATCTTCAGCACAGGAAGGACGTGGAGCTGCTGGACTGAGTCCAGAGGCACACAAAGACAATCCAAGGGCTGCAGCCCCTCTGCCATGGAGCCAGGCTGGGAGAGCTGGGAATGTTCACCTGGGGAAGAGAAGGCTCCAGGGAGAGCTCAGAGCCCTTTCCAGTGCCTGAAGGGGCTCCAGGAGAGCTGGAGGAGAGCTGGACAGGGGATGGAGGGACAGGACACAGGGAATGGCTTCCCACTGCCAGAGGGCAGGGATAGATGGGATATTGGGAAGGAATTCTCCCCTGTGAGGGTGCTGAGACCTTAGCACAGCTTGCCCAGAGAAGCTGTGGCTGCCCCATCCCTGGCAGTGTCCAAGGCCGGGTTGGAGCAGCCTGGGATAGTGGGAGGTGTCCCTGACCATGACAGGGATGGAATGGGATGAGCTTTAAGATCCCACACACTCCCTGCCTGCAGCATCCACCAAAAGCTGTGGGAGCTGCTGCCCCTCCCAGCTCCCGATTCCTGCAGACCCCGCAGTCCGCCAGCCCTTTCCCAGATGGACCCTAAAGACCCCCTGACCCCAGGCACAAGCTGGGACCACGCTGCCTCTGGCCAAGCCCACGGAGGAGGGAAGTTCCTCATTCCTCCAGCTGGATTTCACCACTATCCTATAAAAGATTTTCACCCAGCTGCAAATAAGCCTCTCATGAAAAGCCTACTCTTTTTTTGGCTTTAAAAAGAAATCCCTGAAGAGACAGAAATCCTTGAAGGATGGAGCATTTTCCTGCCTTCAGCAAGGAAAGTGTTCCACCACTCAAGGCTCAGTTGATTGGCATCGTGTAGATGATTGATGGACATTTTCTTCTCTTCCAGGCCCAACTCTGTGTTTTTATTTAGCAAAAGAATTGCCTCACTTATGCAAAATAGTCGGAGAGAGCAGCACAGGAACTTTCAAGCTGATCTGTCTTGACACCTTCCTTGGAGATTCACAAAAAGCAGCAGAAATTTGAAAATCAGATCTAAAAGTGGCTTTCCAGAAAGGAAAAAAAAGCAGCACCTGCACTTCTCTCTTCTAAATACCTGACACTTCCACTCTCCTTTTTTAGTCCATCTTCTCAAAGAGAAGAGCCAGTTTGATTTTTTGTGGAATTAGAAATAGGTTTTGGCAGTCTGGCAGATCCTGCAGCAGATCAAAGCAGGGAAGGTGATATATTTATTTCCTCCCTGGTTTATTTTTACACTCGCTGGCCCTCTGGTTCTCCAGGAATTGTTGTATTTCCCTTGGGATCTGACTGAGCACGCAGCTTCCCGCTCCATCTGACCCCAGAGCCATCCCTGCCTGGACTTGGATGGAGCACCAGGCACGGCAGATCCCGCCTGGATGCTCAAATTCCAGTGCAGAGGCAAAAATCCTGGAAATTATTAAGGCAGTGCAGCATTTCCCTGCTCCAGGCGGGATGCAGCCTCCATCCCATGGCCTTGGATTTATCCCCATTGGC
Organism: Atrichornis clamosus; assembly: GCA_013400975.1. Taxonomy (NCBI): domain Eukaryota; kingdom Metazoa; phylum Chordata; class Aves; order Passeriformes; family Menuridae; genus Atrichornis; species Atrichornis clamosus. The sequence goes on from WBMZ01000051.1 coordinate 40,106, forward strand.
AGCCTCGCTGATTTCAGTGGGAATAACTGAGGAATAAACCCAGGTTTATGGATGCAGACAGCTCCAGGAGGCAAATCTGCACCAGGTCCAGACCCGGAGGCAACAGGACTTGGGACCTGCTCCACTTCCAGCTGCCTCCCATCCTTGGATGCAGCTGGTGCTGGGGATGGAGCTGGGAGTGGAGCTGAGGATGGATCCAAGAATGGAGCAGGAGATGGAGCCAAGGATGGAGATGGGAATGGGGCTGGAGATGAAGACAGGGATGGAGCCCAAGATTGAACCAGGGGTTGAGCTGGGGATGGAGCTGGGGATGGAGTCAGGGATGGAGCTGGGGATGGAGTCAGGGATGGGGCTGGGGATGGAGTCAGGGATGGAGCTGGGGATGGAGTCAGGGATGAGGCTGATGATGGAGCTGGGATGGAGCCAAGGATGAAGCTGGGGATGAGGCTGGGAATGAGCACTTCTCCCAGAAAATGTGCCATACTGCTGACTCAGCTGTTGCCAACGTCACACTCTCCTTGGATGCTCCATGAGGAAACAGAGAGGATGAGCCAGCGCCAGGCCAGGATTATCCCTCTGGTATCTGCAGAGTCGGGCAGCCCGATGGAAAAAGGCACATGAGCTTTGTATCACAACTGTTCCTCTATGTTTTTAATTAAGATTAAAAGCGTTCCAGTGGAAATGGATAAACTCTCAGAGCTCAGGCACACAAAACTCTGGATAACGGAGCCGTCGCCGATTCCGATACGGGGAAAATAAATCAGGAGCACGTCAGGCCCTCCCTGAGCAGCTCCAACGACTTAAATTAAAAGGATTGATGGCAGCTCAGGCACCCAGAAGAGCATTTTGCACTCCTGTAAATCACTAAGAGCTGAGCTGCTCCCCCCTGAGCCACAGATCCCGACGGATCTGTCTCCAGTATCTCCCTGGAATGTGACAGGAAGCGGCTGCACCATAACTCAGCCTCGGCACATGCTGCCCCTCACACCGAGGGCTTCGGAGTGATTTAGTTCTTTGAGGCACAAGGGAGATGGGAAAGGATCCGCCACCCACCCCCCAAAATCCACGCCCAGCTGCCTAGAGCAGCTCCGGGCTGGGAATAACACTTTGGAAAAGAGGAGGAGGAGAAGAGAGGGAGGAGAGGATGGAGGAGGAGTGACAGGCACAGCCCGAGCAGCAGGACAGAGCCTGGCAGCTGCATCCAGGGAGGTTGTCCCAGAACTTCGGGGACCAGAGAGACTGCACCTCCTTTTTCCAGGAGAGAAAACCCCAAGCCAGGATTTAGGAGCAGGAGAAAACCATCCCTCGGACTCTCCCTCGGGACCTGCGGGGGATGCAGCCGGATCCACTCTGTTTCTTTAACACCTGAAACCTTTCCTGCCAGCTCAGAAAATATCAAACAAGGCACAAGCCAGAGGAGACATCCGTGATTAATCCCCCAGTTAAAGTGCTGGGATTACTAAAAAAGCCATGCAAAGGGAAAGGGAAGGAAGTTTTCCCCCTTGTCACTCGATTCTGGTGCCGGGGTGTCACAGGGAAGCCAGCGGCTCCAGTGGCTGGGGAAGGGATTTTCTCTCCTGGAGAAGCAGAGGAGAAGCAGCACCTTTGTGAGGATGCCGGGATGTTTTTGACCATTCCCTGTGCTTTTCCACACCCTCTGCTCCCAACCCTGCCAGAGACACCAGGAAGCATCCACAGATCCCCCCCTTCCCCCTCTCATCCTAGGTGAAAAATCCCCCTCTCCAACCCACTCCCTCCCTCATCCCAGATCCAAGAAAACCGACAGGGACCCCAAATCCCTCGGCAGCACCCCCACATCCCCTCCCCGCGGTGGCACAGGCAGGATGTGGCCCCGCAGAGCCCCGAGCGCAGCAGGCCCAGCTCAATCAAGTCAGCAGCTCATTACACCCTGTTAATAAGATATGTGCTGGTTTTACATCCATTTCCCATTCCTGATAACGTTCTGTCCTATATAACTGCACTATTATCCTTGGCGAGGTGAGGGGAAGAATATATTTCCTAAAAGACTGCCTGCATTAATTTTGCAGTAAGTGCCATAAAAGATTTAATCTCGCAGCTCCTCTTTTGTTAATGGGATTAGTATAACTTATTTACTGATTTAATTAATTGGCCTCTCTTGCACTCGGCTGAAAGCAGCGTTTCAGAAACTTCCTGGCTGGGGCTGGGGAGGGCTGGGCGTTGTTTCATTTCGGAGGCTGCGAGGAGCACGTACCTGTGAGCTTTAAATAATTGAAATTCCTTCTGACAGCGCATTAAAAAGGAAGGCAGGAAGGAATTTTATCTCCCTTCCCACCCCCCGAACGCGGAGCACCAGCTGTGCCACACCGCTGCTGATTTCTCCCACAACCCTCCAGCCACAGGGACCCCCGGAGATGGTCCTGCTGCATCCACACCCGCCAAACAGTGGGATTTATCCATTTATCCGCCTCTCATCCCTCCAAACCCCACAGCGATGGTGCTGGGAGGGTGCTGAGCCACAAAGGTGGGGCTGGGGGAGCAGCACCCCCCGACACCTCTTGCGTGGCTTTATTTAGGTCACCCTGTGCTCGGCGGCCCCGCTCGCAGCGGGGGAGGTTGGACTTCACACTCCTGCTCTCGGAGCTGCTTTTCTAGGTCACCAACCCACAGCGGTGGTTTAAAATAGAGCTTCTCCACTTCCCATTCCCACGGCCGTAGGCTGCTGCCGTGCCCGGCCTGTGGCAGCCGCCAGCCGAAGGGAAGGGCGGCTGCGATCCCGGGATTGTGTGTGCGGGAATGCCGGGTTGGGGGGGGGGGGCAGCGCTGCACCCCCCAAATCAGCGGCTCCAGGGTGGGCACAGCGAGATGCGCCCGAGTGGGGATCACCGGGACGCGGGGAACCCCGGGACGCAGGGAACACAGGGACGCGGGGATCACCGGGACACAGGGATCACCGGGACGCGGGGATCACCGGGGCACAGGGATCAGCGGGACACAGGGATCACCGGGACGCGGGGATCACCGGGGCACAGGGATCAGCGGGACACAGGGATCACCGGGACACAGGGATCACAGGGACGCGGGGATCACTGGGACACGGGGATCATGGAGACACAGGGATCACCAGGACACGGGGATCACCGGGACATGGGGATCACCGGGACACAGGGATCACCAGGACGCGGGGATCACGGAGACGCGGGGATCACCAGGACACAGGGATCACCGGGACACAGGGATCACCAGGACATGGGGATCACCGGGACGCGGGGATCACCGCTCCCGCAGGTGCTGCTGTCCCCAGCCCCGGGACCCCGTGGCGCTGGGTGCCACCTCCCCGCGGCCGAGGACAATCCCCCCGTGCCAGGCTGGGTATAAAGAGATCCCAGCTCCCAGCGCAGCCCGGGAGCAGCCGCCTCTGGCAGCGCTTTTCGTTGGATCCGCAGTAATTAACTCCCAGCCAAGAGCCACGGACAGGCGGGAGGCCGCATTCCCAGCCGGCACAGAAATCTGGGAGCACTCTCCCGTGGAGAGGGGGCGGCTCCGCTGTGCGGCACAGAAGCATCACCCCCCTCTGATCTCCCTCCCCAGCAGCTTCCAAATGGAAATTTTACACTGGGAAAGAAAAGCCCAGCCCGGCAGGTGTCTGCTGGCTCCCCAGCTCGACTCCAAGAATATCCTCCTGTTCTGCCAACACTCGGAGCAGGATTTCAGCTGGCGGCTCCCCCGCCACTTCCCGGCCGGAGCATCGCACAGGGATCGCAGGGAAGGGGCACAAAGGCTGCCAGGAAGTGGGGATGGCAGCACCAGGGCACTGTGGCACTGCCCACCGAGCACCGGGAATGCCGGGACTGGGCCTGAGCTGGATCCGTGGAATTCATACTCTCCTGGTTTTTCCAAATGACCAACCACAGGTTGTCATCCCATCCAGGGACTCCCTGGCAGCACACGGTGGGGTTTGGGTTCATTAGTTGTTATTTCTCTTTTTTCTGATTTTCCCCACACCCTGGGCGTTCTGCTCTGCCCCTGCTTTGCCCAGAGCAGCTGTGGCTGCCCCATCCCTGGAAGTGTCCAAGGACAGGTTGGAGCCACCTGGGCTGGTGGGAGGTGTCCCTGCCCGTGGCAGGGAGGATGGGATGAGCTTCACGGTCAGGATGGGATGAGCTTCACGGTCAGGATGGGATGAGCTTCACGGTCCTTCCAACCCAAACCGTTCTGGGGTTCTCTGAAAATGTCACTTCCCCTTGGAGAGGAGAAAAATCCCTGTTGGATCAAAGCTTCCAGCAGCACATGGGAATGAGCAAGGGACGCCTTTTCCAGCCACGCAAGTTGTTTCCCAAGCTCTGGGATCAATACTGTCACCAAGTCCTGTCCGACAGCACCGGGAGGGAATTTGGCCATCGAGTCTTCCCAGCATGGAGTGGTCGATCCCGGAGGCAAATCCCAGCCTGGCCAGGAAGTCCCAGGGCCCAGGATTTGGGTCCCCAGCTCAGCAGCCCCCACACCCACAGGACACGCTCAAAGCCACCAGCAGCCCTCTCGTTCCACAGGCTCTTTTCCAGCTTGGGTTGTTTCCCAGCAAATCCTGCAGGATATCGATCACCGCTCTGAGGAATGAAAGCAGCAGCAGCTGAGCTTCCCACAGGAGAGGGGAAAGGTTCCTGGGCCTGTGGCACAAGGCTCTCCTTTGGGAGCTGGGTTGGGATGTGGGATGGTGTCTTTCCAGCTGCCGGCGTGCTTGTTTTGGGAAGAAACTCAGCGGATATCCCTCATCCCAGGCAGCACACTGGGCTGGGATGCTCCAGCGAGGACAAGCGGCTCCTCCCAGGCGGCCCTGGAGCAAACTGGAGTCTCTGCAATTCCCCAGCCCCTGGGAAGGGTTAATTCTGGAGTATCTCTCCATGAATATTCTCTCCAACACCTGCATCTCCTCCGCAGGGGAGGGAGAGGAGAGGTTTTGAGAGATGCCAGAACCGTGGCTTTGATCTTCACTGGAGTCATCTCTGCTGCTGCTTAAAGGAAAAACAACCTCTGGGCTTTGATATTCCTGAACACACAAACACTGGGAGAAAACAGCAGGCTGGGAAAGATGAGCAGTTAATGTGTATTCCTGCTGGATTCTGTTCAGGTGGATAAAGAAGGTCTTTGTGGAAAAACCTCGGGAGCATCCTCCCAGGAGGGTGTTTGTACCATCCCTCTTCCAGGAGAAACGTGCAGAAGGTCAGGGAAAGTCACCTGGACCAGGTCACCCATGGCTGGGCAGCTGTGGCTGCTTGGTTGGGATTTGTCATTCCCAGGGCTCCTCCCGAGGGTAAAATGCTGCTCCTGGACCTGTGGCCCGGGACAGGGGCACAGCTTGGGAGCCACACTCTGGAATGCATCGCTGGGTATTCCCTGGATGGACAGAAACCACCAATCCTGCAGCCACAACTGGAATTTTACACCTTTTCTACCCCTCCGTGTTCCCAAATGTGCCTTTCCCTGAGCCTGCAGCATCACAGGGACCCAAAACCACCCAAATCCCTTCCCCGGACCCTCTCCAGCGCTACAGGCAGCCTGAAAACAGCTCCTTTTTCTCTTTTTCCTGAATCTCTGCCCCGGGAGGGAAGTCAGGAACCGTGCCAGCCCCTTCCCAGCCACCCAAGCTGAGCCTGTTCTTTTCCAGGGCTGTAAATCCTGACACAGAGCTTTTTTTCCCCCTGCTTTTTCCCAGTTGGCAGCCGTTCAGGTTGTATTTGTGTTTTGGCTGCCAGCAATGCAGCATTTACAAACCTGCCCTGGATTTATCCGCTGCAGAGCCGGGCACTAAATTAACCAACACCAAAGTTTGGGAAGGTTTGGAAGTGGCAATTTATAACTCCCGGGATGCGCTGCCGGCCCTCTCCCACCCACATCCCGCTTCTCCTGCCTCAGTTCATTCCCCAAAGTGGATTCAACGCACCTTTTGCTTTTCTCCCCACCCTCCCAGCTGGGTGTTCCCACATGTGAGGTCTCCAGGAGCGCTTCCCCACTGGCCAGGCCCACCCCCATCTCCTAATTTGGGGCTTTTCCCGGGAAAATTTGTGGTACCACAGACTTTCCTCCCCGTGGGCCACTTCTGTGGCACAGCAGATTCCATGTGCAGCAGCATCCTGTTGGGAAAGGCTGCAAGGTGCTGGCATGCGTGGTCCCCATTCCTGGTGGTCCCCGGCCCCGGAATTCCTTTGGAGAGGCCGGCGGGGCCTCACTGTGACGTCTCCCGGGAGCTGAAGGATGCTCGTCCAATCCTCTTGGCAAGTGGAAAAGCAAAGGTGTGATGACACCCAGGGCAGGTGCTGCTGTGAGGTGCTAAAGCTCTTCCCAAGGGATTTTCCCGTGACAGGGACACTCTGCTCCGCTCCTCAAAGTGGCAGAAAGCCGGGATGGCTTTGGAGACATCCCACCTTCCCCAGACAGCCTGGGTTTGGATGAGCATCCCGCTCCAGAGATGACTCCTGCTCCCGTGGAACAGATCCCAGCACCAAAGAAGGACCAAGGAGCACAGCTGGACCAGAGATATCCTGGCACCGTCCGGGCTGTCCCGGCTCCTGGAGCACATCCCTCCCAGCTGAGCCAAGCCTGGGAATTAAACACCAGCTCCTCAATCACCCAGAGTTTATCTCTTCCAGTGGTTTAGTCCTGTGCTATCAAAATTGGCTGATAAAGAGGTTTTCTCCCCAGAATTGTCAAAAATTCATTCAAACGTGAAAAAAACGTGGCTGGTGACTCCCAAACCAGGGGATTTTCCGGTGCAGAGCCAACGCTGGATCCGATGGAGCTGCATGGAGCCTGTGGCCAACGTTCCCCTGCTTTGACATTTTGGGATTTCATTGCTCCAGGAGAGAAACCAGCAGCACTTTAAACTTACCAGAGAGAAAACCGAGCTCAGAGCAAACAGTGCAGGTGAAATTTCGGGGGGGTGAAATGTTCCTCAGCTCCCAAACGGCCGGGACAAACTTAACATCAATAATCCCAATGGAGCTGGCACCAGGCGGGATCCTCGCGAGGAAAATTGGCACCTGGTGTTCTCTAATCAGAGCGGATGGGCCCTGTGCAGGAAAGATCGGGAATGTGGTGCATTAACCTGCAGGGCAGGGACCCAGCCAGATCCACTCTGAGTCAGAGGGGCTGGCACAGGCTGAGGTGGCCGAAAATGAGGCGGTGAGGGAATTTTGGGAGCGCCAAGGTGCCGGCGCAGCCGGAGCCCAGGGCAGGATGATGCTCAGCGACATCCTCGGCTTCCCAGGGGAGCCGAGACCTCCGGCATCTCCAGCTCTTCCAGTTTTTAACTCCTCTCTGAACTTCCAGCTCCCTCCCTGCCCTCTGGAGTTTAACTGCTCCAGCTCCCTCTGCACAGCTGTGACCCTGATGGTGGGAAAAAGCAGGAATTGGATTTCATTCCGCCCCCGTCACTCAGCGGGTCCTGATCTCTCACCACCAGCACCAACCCAAAGCCACCATCCCCTTCCCCTGGAGCTGCTCCTCATTTACAGCGGCATAATTGATATTCTGGCTCGTTAGGTTTTAATGCACAGCTTCGAGAGCTTGTTTAAAATTCACTGAAGCTTCTCCCCGCTCAAAAGGATTTAAGACCCGGGAAAAAAAAAAAAGGGTTTGTGGAATTCTGCACAGCCCGGGAGGCAAAGGACGGAGCGGCTCCATCTGCTCCGCAGTGCAGCGGGAGCAGGGCTGGAGTAAATCAGGAGGGGGTGACGCAGCGATCCCTCCCTCCGGCAGCACCGCTGCTCCTCTCTGCCAGGCAGATGGAAAAAACCCCTCCAGGAGCGGGAAGAAATTCCTGCCTCGCTTCCCGGTGCTTCCCAAAGAGGGACAGCGGCAGCTCCGGGCGGCGGGGGGGACACTGTCCTGGCGGGGACGTGGAGGGGACAAGGGACCACTTGGATTGAGCGTCCCTCGGGCAGGGCTGGCGTTGGGATGGAGATGTGGGAGCTGGGATTGCTCCCATGGGTGGGATGGACGTTCCCCGTCACGCAGACGGCGGCTACGGCCAGCCAAGGAGCGGAGCTCAACAGGCTGATCCCGGGAATTCCCAGCCGGGATCACTGAGCCGTGGGATCACAGCGTGGTTTGGGTTGGAAAGGCCTTTGGAGATCACCAAGTGCCAAGCCCTGCCTTGGGCAGGGACACCTTCCCTCAGGGATGGGGATCGGGATGGGGACACGGCCGCAGGGACTTCCCGTGCCACGATGGGAACAGGGACAGCCCGGAGGAGGGAAGAGGGAGATAAATCCCAGTGCTCAAAGTGCCTGGCTGTGTTTCCTTTCCTTTCCTTTGGGTGCTTATCCTTCCTGATCCATCGAGGCAATAGAGCCCTTCCCGGGGGATTCTCTCCAGGGATTTGGGGCAGTCTGGGTGAGATCAGCACTGCTCGTCCCTGGCTCGCTGATCCATGGGGAGGGGGCACCCTCGGAGCTGCACAGCATCCGCTGCAAACACCTGGTGGAGGGAGAGATCCTGGGGATTTTCCTCTCCTTTTTCCCTAATTCCCATTGGGTCCAGAAACACGTTCCAGGACAAGCTGTGGAATACTCCAGAACCAAGACAGATGGGACAAGGAGCAAGAGGGGAAAGCAAATTCAGTTCTTCTGCTGCCTGATTTTTCTTTCCTCCCCCTCTTTATTCTTTTTTTCTTCTCTTTCTTCTTTTATCTTCCCTTTCTTCTTCTATTTTCCCTTCTTTTTCCCTTTACGCGCCACCCCCTTTTTCTTCCCTTTGTTCTTTTCCTAGAATCATTAAAGGTTGGAAAAGGCCTCTCTAAGATCAGAGGATTCGAATTTTCTTCCCTTTCTTCTTTTCATTCCCTTTCTTCTTTTTCTCCTCCCTTTTCTCTTCTTTCTTCCCTTTCATCTTTTCCCCCCTTTTTTCTTCCCGTTCTTCTTTTTTTCTTCCCTTTCTTTTTTTCCTTCCCTTTCTTTTTTTTCTTCCCTTTTTCTCTTTCTTCTTTTTGTGCCTTACAACTTTCTCCCCCCCTCACTCCTTTTTTCCCCCCATTTCTTCCTTTTTCTTCTCTTTCTCTTTTCCAGCCCTTTCTTCCCTTTCTTCCACCAGCTGCCTCCCAACAATCCAAGACACCTCTCACCCCGCACAGCCGAGAAGTGGGGGCTTAAAGAGGGAGAGGCTGGAAAGGGAAATATAAAGGATGTTAAAAGCCCAAGGACAGTCACGGGTTGTGCATCTTCCTCCCAGCCCAGCCCCCCGCGAGGCTGAGGCGTTTCTTCCTCCTCTCCTCGCTCCTTCCACCCCAAAAGAAAAGAAAAATAAGCAGGGAACAATCCGAGTGCGTATTTGAGAAAAAAATCCCTTTGCTCGGAGCTCTCCCGGCGCCGCTCCAGGAACGGAGCGCGGCCTCTCAAAGGAGATGGGTTTTATCCCCCCGAAAACGATCCGCTAATGGCATTCCAAAGGCACGGCAGGAGGAGAATCTAAGGGAAGTGAAACACTTGCCAGAGGCAGATTTTGTGGGATGTGTTTGTCGGCAGCTCCCCCGCTGTGCCCACACCCCCGCTCCCTGCCCAGGGAATCAGGGATAAGGATGGAGCTACCCACCCCCCCCCAGAAAACCTCTGGACACGAGGCTGGGTTCTTGCGCTGTTCCCCATCCCCAAATCTGCACAAGCAGCAGCTCTCCAGAAAGTCCTAAAGGATGGCAAGCCCCTGGTCCAGCCTCTCCCGGGGCTGCTCCCCGCAGCACAGCCCCTGGGAATCCGAACAGATCCCAAATTCAGACCAAGGGAACCAAGAGGGAATCAAGGAGCAGCGAAGAGACACCGGTTACGTGTTTAAATCCAAGAATTCCAGTGTGGTTTGGGTCGGAAGGGATCTTAAAGCCCATTCCAATCCATGCCATGGGCAGGGACAACTTCCACTATCCCAGGCTGCTCCAAGTCCTGAGTTTGATTTTAATTTAAGCTCAAGATCCTTTGGCTCTCTGACCTCTCCCAAGGCCGACAGAGCAGCCAACAGGTATCCAAAACCTCTCCACAGGGATTCCAAAGGATGCTGGCTTTGGAATGCTTTGTTGAGTTGTACTCAGGCACAATAAAGGCAGATCTGACAAAGTCTCTCCTCTTTCTGCTGTGAAAAGGGCCCAGAACACAAAAACTGGAGGTGCTGCTGAGCCCAGGCAGCTTGGAGGCAGAATTCCATGGAAAACAGAGAGAACTGGACACCGCTGAGAGACAATTCATTATTTGAAAAGCTGCAGATAAAAATTCTTAAAAGCCCCGCCGAGGAGGCAGCTACAATCAGGGTTAAAAAGATTTATATTTTTTTTTTAAAGTACAATATATAAGACTGGATAGTTGTTAATTAAAGAGGGAGCAAAAGGAATGGGAGCCAGAGGTGCTTGGAAAAAAATCCGTGATCCCTGCCCTGACCTGGAACCAACAGGTGGGTGGAAATGCTGGTGATAGCACAGAGAAACTGGGGTTATTTAGTAGAGGAGATAAAGAATGGGATGATGCATTTGTGCCAAAGCTTGATGAGATGTTTTGTGGTGCAACGCAAACTGAAATCAGCCAATAAATGGAGATTATTAATGCCAAACTTTTCAAAACTCAGCAAGATCTGGAGCAATTGAATTAAAGGGATTTTAAAGTGCTGGCCAAGGAGTTATTTCTAGAAATTATTTTAATTTTTTTCCCTGCGTTTTAAGGCCTTGAAAAGTCTGCTGTGAATTCCAGTGGGGTGATTTATTTCCTTGTGCATCCAAACAATCCAAAGCGTTGGGCTGACATTGAAGCCGGGCAAAAAAAAAACCAAGGGAAGAGCTGAAACAGGACTCGCTTAATGAAGAAGGGAGATTTAATTAGTGCCAATCAGGACACATTTTGGAAGAGCAGATTTCATTAACCCGGCCCGAGCTTTCCCTGAGATTCCCAAAGGAGTTTGGGGCGGTTGGTTTGGCATTTGGATGGAGGAGCTGGAACAGGACAAAAATCAACAGGAAAAGCTGTTCAGGCTCTGAGCAGCTGGATCCCAAATGCCAGCGAGGGGAGCGAGGGATGCTGATGGGAACAGCATCCTGGAATAACAGGGCTGGCAGCTCCTGGAATAACGAGGGCTGGTGATGAGAGCAGGTTCACAGCCGGGGTAGCACCAAAGCTCGGGGTGAAATATTCCTTAACACGGAGGGCTTGGGATTGGGGAAACATCTGGGGAACAGAGCTGGAGGTTCCCTCTCCTCCCATCCTGTCTGGATGGACACACATCCGATTTGGGATATTGATGATCCCAATCCAGGCTCCATTCCCAGCGTGATGGGTCTGCCTGTTGGTGGTGATTTTCCAGGCTGGATTTGTGCTCTGGCTTTTATTCCTCTCCTGGGAAATCAGCAGCAAGCTCCGCAACAGGCAGCCAAAAACCAAAAATGAAAAAAAAATCACTTATTAGGACCATGCGAAAAGGGAAGACCTGGAAATTGGGATGAATCCAGACTGGAAGTGAGGGCAGAGATGTTGCCAATGCCACCCCCGGGAAACAGGGATCAAGTGTAAGGAGGATCCCAGAGCCAGGATTCTTTAGAGGGGGATTACAAAAATGAGGGAGAGAGACTTTTTAGAGCAGCAGATAACGACAGGACAAGGGGAAAGGTTTCAGACTAAAAGGAGATTTAGATGGGATATTGGGAAGGAATTCCTGGCTGTGAGGGTGTGGAGGCCCTGGCACAGGTTATCGCAGAGAAGCTGTGGCTGCTCCGTCCCTGGAAGTGTCCAAGGCAAGGCTGGACGGGGCTTGGAGCAACCTGGGATAGTGGGAGGTGTCCCTGCCCATGGCAGGGGGTGGGACGGGATGGGATTTAAGGTCCTTCCAACCCAAACCAGTCTGGGATTCCTGCAGGGAACCTCCCGCATGGACACACGCTCCCCACCCACAGCATCTCCCAGGGAAGGATGTGCTGAATCCTGGAACCCCGCCCATCTCCTTCCCAAGTCCTTGGATGCCGTGCAACCTTCACCGGGAGAGGGGACGGGCACGGAAAGCTCCGGCTGCCACCTCGGCCACGGAGGGACAGGAGAGTGGCGGCCGCAGGGCTGCCCTGGGATGTGTTTGGGCTGGAAAACGGCGGGATCGGGACAAAAACACAGCCTCGGAGTCAGGGGGAGAAGCAGGAAGGCTTTACATCAGTCCTGGGAACGGCCACATGCAGGGGCTTCCAGGAGGAGCCAGGTGGCAGGGGATGGCCAAAGGCCACTGTCCTGCCTGGCCTCGTGCTGGCAGGGGGTGACAGGGAGCTTTGGGGGTGGTGGGAGGAAGGATGGGAGCAGGGAGATGCAGGAGCATCCAGGGGTTTAGTGCAGAGGGACAAACACCCGACTCAGCCGCGGCGTCCCCACAAAATCCGGTGCCTTTCCACCACCCGCGGAGGAGGTTTTCTCCCAGAGGCGCCAGGATATTCGGGCAGACAGCTCCCGAGCCTGCAGCCGGCATCCCCGGGAGCAGCAGGAAGCAGCGCTGTGTTCCTGGGCGTGCGGAGGCACCTTCCTCCTCTGCAAAACCCTCACGTCCCTGCACAGGCGAGCGGAAAAATCCCTCCTTCCGCCGGCTGCGGCCCCTCGGCATCCAGCCCGTGCTCCTGCGCCTTTGGCAGGGATGACAGGACACCCCGAGCAATGTCACCCCTGTGGAGAGCACCACGAGGGTGGCGGCGGCGCCGGGGCTCGTCAGCGCTCCCGACCCGTGACAGGAGCAGGAATTCATCCTGAAAGCTCCGCTGCTCCTTGGGTTTGCAAGGTCTGGGAGCGCTGGGAACACACCAGCGTTCCCATGTGATGCACGCCCCGTCCTCTCATCCTCCCTCGGGGCTGTCTGGACGCTGATTCCTTTTCCAGAAGACCTCTCCCGAGCTGGGATGGATTTCTGTCCGTAGACAAATCCGCCAGGGACAGCTCAGCGCCGGTGCCTCCCGGTGGTTCAGGAACGCATCTCCTTCCCACCACGTTCCCAAACCACAGCCAGCCTCTGGCAGAGCCCAGACGCTCCCATCACACCTGGCTGGAGGTGTTTTACACTCGGGCAGGATCTTCTGGTTCATCTCCAGGCTGTGGCCATCCGTGTCCGCCCCCGCTCCCCCCGCTCCGGGAAAAAGCAGGAGAGAGGAGCACGGAGGAGAGAGAGATGGCGTCAGGCACTGGGTCTGAAGCTCAGGGACACGGAGGCTCCAGAGCCAGGGCTGGACGAAGCTCCAGAGATGACTCAGCCCTAGGGAGGACACCCAGGGATGCACATCCAGCTGCAGTGACCCGTGGATCCAACCTCTTCCTAAAACCGCGGGTCACCGGCAGCGGCTTTGCCGGTCCAAAGGCGAAGCAGCGCAGCCTGTGCCTTCCTGAGCTTCCCGAGGATGTGCTGGATAAACGTGTGGAGGGGACACTCTGCAGGGAGTGCCCCCCCGGCAGCAGCCACGGAGAGGGATCCCAGCAGGATCCCTCCTGGAGAATGCAGGGAAGAGCATCTGCGGGGGAGGTTAATTCCTGTGATCAGGACCGTCCTCAGGGGAAGGTGCTGCACCAGAGATCGCCAATTAACCCATAAATCCAAACGTGACAATCGCCGCAATTAAGAGGGTCCCACACTGGCACTAATTACCTGTCTGTGGGAGGGAGGAGGGAGCCTGAGTACCCGGCGGAGCAGCAGATCCTGGCACCAGCTGGGAATGTCACAGGGAATCCCAGCATGCCCAAATGGGAGCATCAGGAGTGACTGGGGGGCCCCAGGGGGTCTCCTGCCTCCCGGAGACACCAGGGTGTTCGGGGCCTTCCACAAAGCTCCTTAAACCTCCAGAAATCCAAATCCTTTCCAGGCGGCACCGCAGCACATTCCCAGGCCTTGGATGTGCTGGTTCCCAGCACTGCCATCACACAGGATTTAACTGGGAGAGGAGCTGATCCCATCCCCATCCTCACCCTCCCTGGCTCAGGAGCCGCAGATCCCACCAGGACCACGCCAAGGATGTCACCCGGTGCCAGGAGTGTCCCAGGGAAGGTGTGGTGAGCCCAGGGTGCTGTGCCTGCTCCATGTCTCTCTTTCCAGGAGAAATTCCCCTGTCTCCTTGTTTTGGGAATGTCGAAAGCAGAGGCTCTGAGCACAGTGGGATAAAACAACCACTCAACACCTCTTCCTTCGTGCCCCATCCCCTTCCCATCGGACAGCAGAGCCACCTCTCCTCGTGCCAGCAGCTTTGGGCAGGAGGATCCCTCTTCTTCCCAACTTTTAGTTCCTCCAGGAGGGATTTCTCCCTTTGCAGAGAGCAAAGGCTCCCACTGACAAGCACTTCACTCCTGAAGGAACCTGCTGGTCCCTACTCCCAGACTGGGCTTTGGAGGCCATGGAATGGATGGGATGTCAAGAAAAATTAAATCAAGTGTCAGGATAAAATTCCAGGGGGGAAGCTACTTTTATGATTCATGTTGCCAACCAATTATCCCGGTGACAGCCCGGACGGCGGCGTTTTATCATGGCTGGGAGCTCGGGAAGGGAATTGTGCAAATCAGCTCATCCAAAGCTCCTTTCCCAAGCCCAGCGGACGCTGCGATGATCAGCAGCATTTGTCAGCCCCCAGTGACACCCGGCGTGTGCCAGGGCTGATGGATTCCCAGGGAAAAGCAGCTCTGCCAGGGAAACGCTGGAGATCTCGGCGTTCTCCCACCGGCACGAGCCGGGCTCAGCCACCCGTCCTGAAAACACCACGGGTCTTCTCACTCGGAGCGGCTGAGGCGCTCTGGGCAGCGGGACAGAAAGCCAAGGTCGCCATTCCATCAGGGACAGGCGGGAATGCAATGTCCCCTCCAGGTGGGAAGCAGGGCCCCGGGTGGAGGCTGCCCCTGGAGTGACACGGGTGGCACCTCAGCGGGCACTGAGGCAGCCCTGAGCTGCGTGGGGCCGCTTCAGGCACTGGGTTCATCCCTGCTGTCTCGTCAGCCGCCCGCTCCGTGGGAAGTCTGGGAGCTGGGAGCAATCCGGGGAGCCTCCGGGTCAGGGTCGGCTCAGGATGCTCCCAAAACCCCCCCGGACAGAGAGGTTTGGGGTGGGAAACACTGCAAAAAACCAGGAGGGACTCAGGGAGTCAAGCCCCAACGGGAGCCTCAGCAGGGTTTTTCATCCCTGGCACGACCACGTGGGAAAGGAAAGGAAAGGAAAATCTCCAGAGGTGAAAAGCTTCTGGAGAAGAGAAGGTTGTGTGGAGACCTCACAGCACCTTCCGGGATCTGAAGTGGCTACAAGGGAGATGGAGAGGGAATTTCATCAGGAGCTGGAGCGATGGGACAAGGGGGAATGGCTTCAAACCAAAAGAGAGGGAGTTTAGGTGGGATATTGGGAATAAATCCTTCCCTGTGAGGGTGCTGAGGCCCTGGCACAGGTTTCCCAGAGAAGCTGTGGCTGCCCCATCCCTGGAAGTGCCCAAGGCCAGGCTGGAGCAACTTGGGATACTGGGAGGTGTCCCTGCCCATGGCAGGGGTGGAGCTGGGTGAGCTTTAAGATCCTTCTGCTTTTTAAACCAAACTCATCCCTGGGATTTGGACACTCTCACCAGCTGCTCTTCCCCAAATATGGTGAGGTTTTTCCCAAGGTGTGTTTGGGACACTGCTCTGCCCTGGGACAGGGAGGTTTGGGACTCTCCCTGGTTGGGGGAGCTGTGGACCCTCCCTTGTTCCCAGCCCTTGTTCCCAGCACACGGAGCTTTTCCCGGCGAGCAGGGAAAATATTTGCACCATGGAGATCCAAATGAAGAACCAAGCCATCACCAGCTGCATCCCTCAGGAAGAGCTTTCTGACTCTTTCCATCCCTCCTCAGAAAACCCAGTTCCTGGCTGGGCCGGGATATCTGGGAGAGGTGTTTCATTGGCGCAGTTTTCCAGCCCCCTGCCAAGGTGGGATGGACAATGAGGCAGGCAGCAGCTGCTCCTGCTCTGCTTCCAACAACCAGGAGAGCTGGGAGCAGCACCAAACCCGCGGCTCCTCGCGGATCCCACCCAGCTCCCACAGCCGCAGGTTTTAGGGCTGTCCCGGGCTGTGGGGATGCAGCACCGCAATGGATTCTCCCCCATCCCTGATGAGCTGTTCATGACAGGGCGCTCGCAGCAACTGCCCGGTGCCTGTTCGGCCCCTGGCACTGCAGGCTGGGGTTAGATAAGATAAGGAAACCCTGGGGTGAGGTGGGGTCCCTTTGGCTTCTCAATGACACAGCCGGGAGAGCGCCCCCAGAAAGCACCAGCAGTAATCCCACCCATCCAGAGGGGGCCATCCCTGTTAATGGCCATCGTGGACAAGGGGCAGCTGGAACATCCAACCGCCCAGAACCTCCCGAACTACCTTATCTCATCATTCCATTGGGAAACGCTCCGCCCTGGGGAGGTACAGGGACATTCCTGCGGGAATAGAATGAAGGGTGCGTGGATCCTGGGGGACACTCTCCGGCACCGATTCCAGGAGCTGTAGAG
>WBMZ01000054.1:0-188041 GCA_013400975.1 Atrichornis clamosus
CGCCCCGCCCCGCCCCGCTCTGCCCCGCCCCGCTCTGCCCTGCTGTGCCCGGCCGCGGCCCCGGAGGATGGGCCGAGCTGCGCGGCCGAGCCCCGCAACCCGGCGAGGGCTGACTTTATCCGCTCCCGGCGGGATCGACCTATGTGGTGGGGAGAAACGGCCCGGTCCGACCCGCTTAATCTGTGGATGGCCCATCTGTGACGCTGTGGGTGCGGGCGGACAGGCCAGGGGGAGGATGAGGAGAGGCTCGAGGGTGGTGGTCCTGCAGCTCTACTCGGCCCTAGTGAGGCACATCTGGAGTTCTGGCTCCCCAGTACAAGAGAGACATGAAGCTCCTGGAGCGGGTCCAATGGAGTGCAACAAAAATGATTAAGGGCCTCTCTCTTATGAGGAAAGCTGAGGGAGCTGGGCTTGTTCAGCCTGGAGAAGAGATGACTGAGAGGGGATTTTATCAATGTGTATAAATGTATAAAATGAGGGTGCCAAAAGGATGGAGCCAGGCTCTTATCGGTGGTGCCAAGCAATAGGACAAGAGGCAATAGGTAGAAACTGACACACAGGAAGTTCCAGCTGAAGGTCAGGAAGAACTTCTTTACTGTGCGGGTGACTGACCACAGGAACAGATTGCCCAGAGAGATTGTGGAGTCTCCCTTACTGGAGATATTCAAGAACCATCTGGATGCAATCCTGTATAATGTGATCAAGGATGACCCTGCTTGAGCAGGGAGGCTGAACCAAGTGACCCACTGTGGTCCCTCCCAACCTGACCCGTTCTGTGATTCTGTGAGGCTGCTCCATGTCGCTGCCTCAGGGCACAGACACATACATGTACAATACATGCACCTCCCATCATTTTGCCTCAGTGAGACATTTTTGTCTGTATAGGTAATATATCCTATTTTAGGAATATATGTACCCTGGAACACACAGAGGAAATGTGTGTGCTCTGCACAAGGGAAAAGGCCTCACAAGGTGAGGTGAGGTGAAAACTCTTACTAATTTTTCTACGTACAGACAGAAAAGCCTCAGTGAGATGGGGTGAGCTGAGGCAAGGCTTTCTGTGTTAGCAGTGCACAGTGTGTTCTCTCTGTCTCCAGGGTTGGAATATGCTATCTGTAGAGACAGGCCTTCACAAGGAACAGTGAGGTGAGATAAGGCAAGACTTTGTGCAGAATATATACTACATGTTCTCTAAACAGGAAGGCAAGCGTTGGAAAGCCTCTGCCATAGTTTAACCCCAACCAGCAACTAGACACCACACAGCCTCTTGCTCACCTCCCCCCACCCCATCCTGGTGGGATGGGAAAGAGAGTCGGAATTGTGAAAGTGGGAAAACTTGTAGGTTTTTTAATAGTTAAAGCAAAAGCTGCGGACACAAGCAAAGCAAAACGAGGAATTCCTTCACCACTTCCCAGGATTCCATCATGCGTAATTGTTACTTGGAACCCAAACACCATCACTCCAAATGTCCCTCCCCTCCTTCTACTCCCCTCCATCTCTATATTCTGAGCATGACACCGTATGGTATGGAGTATCCCTTGGGTCAGTTGGAATCAACCGTCCCAGCTGTGTCCCCTCCCATCCTGTGCACCCACAGCCCCCTCACTGGTGGGGTGAGGTGGTGTGAGAGGCAGAAAAGACCTTGATGCTGTATAAGCACTGCTCAGCAGTAATGAAAACATGTTTCATCAACACTGTCTCAGGCATAAATTCAAAACACAGCCCACACCAGCAAGAAAATTAACTCTATCCCCAGCATATCCTCCCTTGTTGGCAGCTGTTCACAAAGGATTTCCCTTCAGTTTAGCACTTTCCACAGACAATCACACACTAAACCATATTAATTTTGACTGTGTGTCTATCTCTTATCACCTATGTTTCACCTGTCATTCACTTAGACACTATTCAAAACTGAATTAATTGCTCAGGTTATTTAATTAATTATGCACAAAAGTCAAAAGCATGATAATATGCTGGTGATCATATTGTCAACACTAAGTCCAATGACACTGAGTCACCTTTACTTGCATACATTTGACCAGTCCCTTCCCTGTTTCTATGCTGTTCTTTCTACTAGTTATTATGCATGTCTGTCCTTTAGTACTTTTTTAATTACTTTGCCTGTATGCTCAGCATACGGCCCAGCTCTGACAGTTACTGTTATTACAAAGCATGCAGAGCATCTTTTAATACTGCAGGAACTGACTGTAATGGAAAGGATCTCAGCCTTCACACCCTTTCAAACTCCACAGAGGTGTCTTGTGCAGGCCTCCGTTAGTCCTTTGATAGATTGTAGATCCATATCTGAAAGAAAGAGTTTCTCCTCCATGACGTAATAAACTAGGGCAAGAAATAATGGGTTCAAGATGCAGTAACATTCAGGTGAGCTACTAAGAAAAGAAACATTATCTTAAGATACTAAAGGACTAAGTGGCATGGGAATGATGCGACATTGCCCTAATTGAAGGAGTGTTAGCAGGGGTTACACAAACATTTTGAGAATCATCCAGCTTTGGTGCAAGTGACCTCATGAAGTTACTTCCAGGGCTGCGTTGTTCTGACAGGGTTAACAAATTCTGGTGTTAAAATTGATCTTACTTTGTAACCCATGCTTTCCTTCCTTTGCAACCCATACTCCAACCCACACAAAGTATTTCTGAGAAATGAATGCATGACGGCAAAATGATTCAGAAATATGGACAACCAGTTGATTTGTCTTTCCATTACGAGTGCTGTTTTAGAAGGCATGTAACTGCATCCTTGTGCTACAACTCTATTTCATCACAGCATGCCACACGTATGAATCTGTATTTTCACAAAGGTTTTTCCTTTCTAAAATCTCATTTCTCTAGCTCCTGGTACTGTGAAACTATGAATATATCCTATATCACAATTTCTGAAAATTACATATCAATTTATCATCAAGCAGAAGTATTTGCAGATCATTGTGCTAAAAGCAAGAGGAGGCAACTGGGAATTTTCCCATTTTTTGAATGCTTTTACAAAACCTTTTACACTATTTAATCAATTATTTTCTACAAACAACAATGACACTGTGGTTAAACCCATTAATTCCTAGGAAATTCAGATGAGTTGGCAGCTACAACACAATTCCCTAATGGAAATCCACTGTAAACTCAAACCCATTAATTTTGCTTTCTTCATTTATAATGAATCTGAAAGCACTAGCAAGAAATGGGTATTAATGTCTGCTGTTTATGCTACCATGCAACAAATAACACAGGAGCTGTCTCACCTAGGCCATTGCTTCCATCTAGTCCAGCAACAAGCTTATTCCAGGAGTAATAAATTCCTTGGCCAGTTGATGAGACTAATTAATGATAGATTTATTTTGACCTTTGGTGGAGCAAACAATGACACAAAAAACGTCCCTCTGCCATTTGGGTTTGCAGAATAAACATGAAAGTGCATCTCATTAGCCATAATCTGGTAAATGAGGCATTAAATGTCCAAACCTAGAAAGAAAAAGTTATTTTTACAAGGAGGAAAATCTGGGAACAAATCATTATAAACTGAGTTAGAAATAATTTTGAGCTTTAACATAACTAAGTCAAGTTTATTTCAGAAAGAGAAGGAGAACGACAAAATTAGGTGCTTTCATAATCTCCATCAACAAAATATAGCTGTGGGTCACTCTAGCTCACTAATAAATTTCTAATTATTGACCTGCATTTCTAACAGGAACTGGGCCACTCAGTGCAAAGTAATAAGGCTTCATGCCTTCACAGTAAGAGTCTCTAGTTATGTTAACATCATAGTATTTGCGTAAGCTGCCTCTAGTCACTGCAGTGTGATTGCTTTCTAGAATGAGAAAGGCAAATCAGGACTCTTGATGTCACTACAAAGTGTGCCTCTGCTTGGGTGACCTCTGCATCTGGCTGAAGGATAAATCCCTGCATTCTCTGGGTGAGAGCTATGCTATACTTCATTTGCAGCTGGCTAATTAGTAGAGGAGGCCTCAGGGTAATCATGCTCCACTTAAAAATCTTTCAAACTTCTAAAATATACCGGAGAACAAGATATCAGTTGTGATGCCGCTCAGTTTTCTTACACATGTACAGATTTACTTTCCATGTAGTTTATTTTATTGGTTATCCAGATAACTCCGGAGGAGTTTTGTGTCGCAGCGATAAGCAGGACTTCTGTTTGTCTGCCTGAAGCACTTGGCATGTATTCTGGCTGGGTACACAAGACTGAACTGTGATTAATTTTCGTGAGGTTTTTTTTCCTTTCCCTTCCTTTTTTTTCTGGGGTATTTATACCTGTAATAGAAAAGGCTCAGAAAGCAGCAGGATCTACTTGGCTGTGGTTTCACCAGCTCTAAGCCAGACTTACACATGCACATTCTATTTGGACATCATGTTTACCAATTGCTATAAAGATTATAGGATAAAGGGATCTGCTACTACCAACATAATAGAGGTGGCCCAGCTGCCTTTGACTACTATGGCATCAACAACAGTCTAATTGTCATCATCCTCAAGTGGCTGTAAATGATGAAAAAGAATGACTTAGCTCTTCTCTGGATCAAGGCAAGGAGCTCTGCTACCTGCTACAGCTGGTAGTTACTGGATGTACCTAATGATTAGAACCTCTGTATCTGAGACTAAAACTCAGAGTAGTTGTTCCATTCTGCAACCCCTAACAATGGGTAGTCTAGTCTATAATTTCTGTGATACCTCTTCAAATCTGGATATATGACTTAAATTCTCACTTAAATTGGTACTCCTGATTGGCAATTATGCCTGCTAAGCCTCTTGAGTATATGGTGTTAATAAACACATACATCTATATCTAGACTTGTAATATTCCTGGGTGGTTTCATCAGCTGCAAACTTCAGCCTATGGCAACAGCACTTAGAAATCACCAGGCAAGCTATGACTAAGGAAGAACCTCAGCTATATTCAGAGATCCAAATATTTTCCTGAAATTATGTTCAAAAGGAAATTCTAGCTACAAGCTTTTGTGTGACCTTGGGGTGCAGCTAAACAAAAATGAGAGAGTCTGGGAAATTTCTGCAGCTTATTTGCCACATCCCAGCTGTAGAGGCGTAGTGATGCTGTGATCCAAGCAGGATGAATTTAAGCTTGTGAAACCTTTTCAGTTTTCAGCTATTAAATTTTTATGTTGTTCCAGTAATTTTTATAAGACCTGTAAAACTAATAAACCCCTGAAAGGTCTTTTACTCTCTGGCAGTTTGATATTTTATACGTTTTCCATTAAGACGGAACAATGACTCATCTAAACCACTGGAGCTCCCTTCTTCCTTCTGTGGCTCCAGATGTACTGCTTACTCCCAAAGAAAATCTTGCTGTTACTTCTAAAAGAGAAACATGCTCCAAATATGGGAACTTGTGTCCAAAAATAGTTTTCCTGGATGTCTACGTCACTGGTCCCCAGAGTATCTTCCTTTCCATAGTCAGTAAGAAACCAACAGACTTAACCAGAAGACTAAGTTCCTCCTCTACGTTATCTGACTGCACAGGCTTCACAGGTCCTGAGGAGCTCAGTCACATGGCAAAACCCTTGGCTTCAAAGGGTTTCTCATATGAACAATTGCAATGATGTGAACTGTAGATCAAACCATCCAAAACTAGAATAGAAGATAATTAAACCATTGAAGCACACTTAAAAGTACCATGCTATGGATTAGCAGCTTAATGCTGTAGATCTCAAGGACTTTGCAGTAACACTTTAGAAACTCTGGCTTTCTGTGTACATTTGAAACAACATAAGAAGCTGAAATTGTGTCTATCCCTAATCTGAAGAGACTGCATTCCTCTGAAACTAATTGAAAAATTCCTCTCACAAGATGTTTTGGCAATATTTGGGCAGCTTGTCATGCCAATTAGGTATCATGGGCAGTGGCTGACCAAGGCCAGATTCTGCACTGACTGCCTTGTGCTCTTGTGAGACCAACTGGAGGAGGCACATGACACTCCGCACTGGTAGAAAAACATTGCTCAAAGGCATCACATAAAGTGACATATTTTCCCTCTACAGTTACAGCACCCCATCAAGTACTACTTATTTAAGGTCAGACTATTTTCATGAGTAGCCGTGCATTGTTTTCAGCCAAGGGAACCCAGAGAGTGATTTTCAATGTGCAGAAGAATGAATAAATAAATAGATTGATACAGATTGATTCATATAACATTCTATGCATGAAAAAACTTAAACAGCGATGATCAGTTTCAAGCACAAGCTAAGTAGTAGCATTCATGGAAAAAGGCGTGGTTTTTTATACAATTTTCAGCCATGTAAACTGCCCATGTGAAAAAGTATCTTTGTGCTTATAGTTGCTCTGACTTCCTTGCCAGCTCAATCTTACTTTGAGCTTTTTGAACGGTGGCTTTTACTTTTTGTAGCTTGCTCCCAGCTGTTGCCTCCTAATTTAATTTCATTTTTCATAGCGAGTGAAACTCACATCTTATTTTTACACCACTGACTTCTGTTGAAATAAGTGGTGGCACTCCAAATTCATTGAGGTAGTGGGGTGAACACCTCTGTTTAGCACATCTTTTACTGAGAGTGTAACATTTATTACTCTCCAACACAAAATTTAAAAAATAACCATAAAAGTCAATTACTTCCTTTCAGTAATAAAGTGCCTATATCTAAATATTTCTTCGAACATAGAATGTAAATTATCATAGACAAAGATCAACTTAGTTTTGGTGTGACGCATTTGCTTTAAAAAGAAGTGAAAGTAAATTTCTCTTACCTTATCTTTTAAGAGCAGCTTGTGCTGTGTGGTTTCACTTTGTACTAGAAACAGTGCAGATGCAGATCACACCTGCAGGGAGAAACAGGAATAATTTTGTTTACAGAAGAACAAGTAGCACAATTTTTGGCATTATTTTATTAGCAAACTGTTTTTCTGTAGATGGTTGCTATGACTTGGGACAGCAAGACATTGCTGCTTCTTAGTCCATAGTGAAAGACATCCGTACTTTTTCTCCTCCTCTGACCTCTCCCAAATTACTTTCATTATAACTGAGATCCCAGTTTGGAGTCAGTTATAGAACTAGATGAACATTTGCTGAAAAATTATTTACTTAGATGCAAAGAAAACAGCTCTGGCCTGACACCATTTAGAAAAGTGATTGAATATTTTCAGTTTCAAAAGTACTTCCTTTACCATTTTGCCTGCTGTATAATGCAATATAAAGAAAGGCAATGAAAGCACTGGTAGCATGTGAAATGCAACTAAATGGTCAATACTGAGTTAAGCTCCCATCACCCTTTTTCTCCTTGACATCAAAAAGCCTTTTTTTTAATATCAGTATGACTCAAGAGATCTGTTTATTTATTTTCATTTTGGCCAAATGATCAAACTAGCCATTTTCTTGAATTCCTTTTAGCATTTTAACAAGTCTCCTGCTTCAGAAACATATGTCCAAAGTTAATAATGTGTCTAGGTGCCTTCTAGATTAAGGATGTTAAGCATGTGTCTGAATTTGTTCCTTTGTAGTTTCTGAGGACAAAATATTGCCAGAAAAATCAACTGGATAGGCCCCATCCCTGAGTTTACTTGTTCCTAAGTGTGGAGGATTATGTTCATAGGAGATAAATTAACTTGATATGGTCTGAGGTCTCTGGAAGTGGGATTACTCACATGGTTGCCCCTGGGAGTCTGGGGCTGTTCAGGAAGCAATGAATGCCATCATACAAGAGCGTTTGTTTCTTTCCAGCTATTTTCTTTCCTGCTCTAGGCTAGACTTGAACAGGGCAACTGGGGTTAAACTTAGCCTTCCTGTTCAAAATTTCATGCTGTTAACTTCCTGTAGCTCTGACAACGTGTTGGTCTTGTTGCACAGTGTCTGCTTTTTATACATAGGTGTTGTGTTACAGGACCAAAACCTTTACGTACAAGTTGGGAGGAGAAAGCAGAGAAATTGAGGGACCTCTTTTTCCTACTCTTTGGAGACCCGTGAGCAGCTGAGAAACTTGTGCTTAAAGATTTTGTTTTACTATTCCCCAAGTAAATGCATTCATGAAGAGACCTTCAGGCATAGCGGGGACCATAAATAAACTGCCCACTGAGAATAGTTCCAGGCATTTGCATTTCCCAGCTGTGGGAGCTGTTACCAAGAAGGATTCTGGTAGCTTTGGATATGAATCTATCCCCAAGATTCACATTTAATGTGCTGAGGTTGCTAGTTCTTAAGGATTTCAGTTAGAAAACACACTGATTTTCAACTAATGGCAGAGAATACTAAATATTTTTAAAAATCATTAATTTCTTAAAGCTGATAGTTTATTTTCAGAATTAGAAAGATAATGTGCAGTTTACTGAATTTATCTTTTTTTCCCTTCCATTAGCACAGAGAATGTCAGAAGCAGTGTACAGTATGACAGGATTACTGGCAATCATATAAGAGAAGAGTCAGTAGGATGTCCCAAATTTGAAATAATATTTGAACTGAAGCAACATCACCAGTGAAACTGGTTACTAATAGTATATAGGGGCTTTTATTTGCCTATTTTGACAAGTTGCACAATACTTCAGAAAAAACTGATTAATCTGCAATCTCTGCAGCAGCTTCATTTAATTTCCTAAAGACTCCAGAGATAATCCTGCTCCCTTTTTACTGCAATGCACAATTTGAGTTTTGAGGAAAAACAAGAGAAACCGTTTAGATTTAGATTTAGATGGGATTTACCTACCTGGCAGAATACAATGCAGGTAGGGAGACAGGCAAAGAGGATGAGGAATTTTTGTGGCTTTGACATCATACCAACACTTAACGTGTTTCTAATTCTTACTTCAGACTGAAGAGATATACAGTTATTCTCAGGACTTTTTTTTGAATTCTACTTATTAAGGAGCACCAGCATACAGTCCTCTTGAAGATTTCATCCCCTGGTTCTTCAAGTCTACTTAATCTTTATGGATGCAATGAAAAAAGACTTTTATCTGCCTTTTCTACTTAGGAGTGGAATCAGCCTACATTTTCCCCCAAACACTCTTCATCTTCTAAGACTTTTTATATCTGTTAAAAAAAAAAAAANAAAAAAAAAAAAAAAAAAAAAAAAAAAAAGCAACTTTTAAATGTAAATGGTGAATTGTTTGAGGTTCACATATTTGATTATCTGGCCAATGACTTTAAGCTGTGTTGTTCTTCCAGTCTGCAAGACTCTTGAGACAGGGCCTATGTCTCCCTCCAGGTATTGTAAATGTCAATCACACAGAGAGTGCTCAATAAATGAATAATGATGGTTTTGTTACTGCTCTGTGATGTTTCCCTTGCCAGAGACATTATAGTGAAGCCAAGATCAAAACCCATATGCAAGAAAAAAAAGAAGTACTCTGATTTATCTGTGTAGAAAACAGGAAATGGTGCAAGATTGCACTCCTGCACAATTTCAATGTTACTTCTTTACTTCTCTTTTGACCTCTGGAGGTTGTTTTAATATTCTTCAGCAGGCCTCAGAGAAAACAATACTGAAGCTCTAAACAGTTGCAGATTGGGATATTGCAAGCATGGATATAATGTCCAGGATTAGCAATGAATTCAGTAGACAAGTTCCCTTCCAAATAATTGACTCAGGAAAGTCCCAAAACGTGTGCCTGACATTTAATCTTGACTTCAAGAGGAGCTAAGCGGGTCCTTAAGCTGCTCTGAACAGCAACTGTCTCTCAAGGCTTTTTGTGCTGTGCCCAGCAGTGGTAATGGCTGCAGGGATTGCAGTGGGTGTCGAGCTGCTCAGGGGATTGCATCCATCTTGTGAGTGCTGGAAACACTGTGCTTGGTTCTGCACACACTGATGAACCCAGCTCCAGCCTGCTAGCCACAGATTAGAGCTGAAATGTCAACAGCATCTTTAATCTCTCTGCCACTTTAGTGTACTGAAATCCTATGCATCTCTCTGTCCTTTCTACAGAAAGTACCAAAGCATTCCCCCAATTCATTGTAAATTGTTGTCTATCAGGAAACTATCCACAGTACTTCTATAGCTTCATGCAACACTTTTTCCAGAAAAAGCAGGGAATATACTCTTCATTATTAACTGCTCAGAAGGTAAGTAGACACCTTTTTCATTTAATCTGATTAAAGTCAGGAATTAAGTAGTGACACTGGTATAAATTAGCACAAATTAGATCTGAGAGCGGATTCCAGCTTTGGAGAAACTTTTCCCACAGAGGACCCTTGGACAGGGCTGTTCGGCGAAGCCCACCCTGCCTCTTTCAGCAGGAGGGATTATGACCCTCGCATTGCCGGGTGCTGTAACTCAGGAGACAACCCACACGTCAACAAAGGTAAACACTGCTTTTTATTGCCAACACCTGGTCCCAGCTAATTCCTTGTATCGCACAAGCAGGCGGAAATATAGTGAAACTGTGGGAAACACCAACTCCCCTCCCCTCTGCCTTTCCCACGGAGCAGAGGCAGGATGGCCACTAGGAGATGCTGCTGTACGCGGAATCCACCCGGCTCCGCGGGAGACAAAAACGAAGGAACAAATACTTCAGTCCAGACTGAGCTATGGCACCTTCTTTTTTTTTAGGCATTTAGAGGGGAAATTTGAGACAGAAATATGTACAAGACTGTTGTGTTGAGTGAAACACTAACTCACAGTTTGCAGCAATTTGGGAGGACTACTTTAGCACTTAAAAAAGGCATTGCCTTTTAGTTTGATATAAATTACTAACCCAGGAATTTACTTCTCTGATCTAGAATAATGACTGCTGGGATTTGGGTAACAAAAGGTCTGTGTCTCTGTATGTGGAAGACTTTAGCCCACTCGATAATGTTACTACAACATATATACACAAAAACCTTCCAGGATAAAATGAAATTAAAATTCAGGGATGTAATTAAACAGAGAAATTAGAAATGCACCTGGGATTCAAGTAAGGGGATTTTCTCTGTCTAGGAAGAAACCTGATAGGTTTAATGGTAATTCCAGTTCGAAACTAAGGTGTTGGAAAAGCTTTGACTGGAGGTCTGTCGAAGGTCTTCCAAAATATGGAGATTAATTGAAAACTCCATTTATGTGTTTATAATTGCTTGTCACTGTAGCGCAACTCCAGCTGCTGTGTAAAGTTATCACCCTCCACAGTGACTGGAGATGCCGTGAGTGCTTGCGTTGTTCGTTTGCCATCAGATAGTATTGTTTTCTGCTGGCTTATGATGATTGCTGCCATAAAATGAAGAATGTGAAAATTAGTAAAACAATGTCAAATTTATATTGTCCTTTGGCAACATAAATGGTTATTCATCTGCAGGGAGCCCACTTATCACTGGCAATCTTTCTCTGTGGCTTTCTTGACGTGTTCACTTGACTTTGGGAATTTTTGTGAAGTTTCTTTTTGTTTTCTTTACTTTTGCTCAGGGCTTTTTGAGGGATGGGTGGGAGAAGGGATTCTTTTTAGAAGTATTTTGGACATCTACATTGCTGCAGTGTTCTTGCCCCTATTTTACAGAATGAGGCTAATGTCTTCATCATGTGTGTTTATTTTTAGATACTCTGTTTCCATATTTAGTAAATGCAGTTCTAAGTATTGCAGAAAAGAGGCCATTTATTTGTGTATCTAAATACATAGAATTAAAAGTTCAGAATCATGTATAAATATCTCAATTCCCAGTGAGACTCAACTGTCTTTGCATTTAACTCCCCACCACCCTCCCTATGGATACACCATATTGTACACCTAAAGCAAATGTATATTCCTTAAAGTGCCATTTTAGGGGACATTCTCCAGTGACTCCTTCCGCACAGCTTCCATCACTGCTGCTACCAGTTATCACTTGCTGCCTCTGCTGAAGGCAGGCATGGCAGCTACCATCTGGCAGCTGCATCAGTGGGAAACAAGGCGTCTGTCCATGACAAAACTAGAAGCATGAGAGGCAGGAGTGAGATGTGGGGAGTGGGGGTCTGAGGTTCCAAGGAAGATGGAATCGATTTGGTAAAATAGACACATATGCTGTGTGATACGTTTGATATTTTTGCGTAGGTCAGCAGTAATCAGGTGTTACGGCACAACTCCAGGTCAGCCTTGCCAATAAGCCAGCTGTAATTCTGTGGGGCTTTGCAGGGAGAAGACAGGGAGTTAAATACTGAAAGGATAAAGTACCTCTTTAAATTTAAATGGGTAAGCTGAAAAAATTGTTATTGAGCAGAAATCTTATGCTGATAAGTCCCAGGCTTCCAGGAAAAGTATGGCTTGTAGAACAGGGAGCATAATGAAAAAGATTTTAATTTTTTCTTTTTCCATTCTAGAAGGTTTGCAGATATTCCCTGTGTGAGAAATGTACTTGTGAGGTTTCAAAGCGCAACATAAATATTTCCTTTTTTGTTTTCTCTTTAGAAACTGGTTGGAAGATTGTGTTGTTTTCTTCAGCTGTTCCACTGGCAGGACCCAGCTGGAGGGTCTGCCATCAGGATTTCATCCTGGATTATATCAGTTTCTGGTTGCTTTTTGGGCAAAGGAAAAGGGATGATCTTAAGATACGTATAGACTTTGCAAACAGACTGGGTCCTGCTACAGGCAGCACAAAGTCTACTTTAGGCACAAGTTGCTGATATTACTTTACCATAAAGTGGGTGCAGATGTTATTGGTGAGCAGAGGAACATTGGAAGCCTTTCAAAGGAAATGCATTTAAGGAGGGATTTGAAGGAGGAAGTGGTGGAAAATTTTCACGTGAGAGGTTATGATGAGATGTTTAAACTTCATCCATAAATGACAGGACAACATTCAGAACAGTGTCACCAAACGAATCACAGGATATTTGATCTGCAAGTATCAAGCCTGAAAAGTGCTTTGGCTGCTTGTGAGAATTTAATGGAGAATTCTTACAAAAGTTTATCTTAAATGTATGCCCCCCTTTGGAAGGAGGATTAACAGTTCTTCAAGGAGTATCAAAGTAGAAGACATACTCAGTTGCACAGGAATCTTGATTAACCAGTCCGCAGAGAGTGCGAAAGCAACTAAAGATAGTGGTTGATGCCAATGCTGCTCTTCTTGCACACAGGCCTATTATTCATGTTATATGAAGCCTTTAGTATAAAATTAATTTCAAAGGTAGCACTGGGGCAATGGAGACTGCTTTAATGTGCAGATGATGGTGTTTTCAGTGCTCATGAGAGCAATCAGGAGCTTCATGGAGCTGAGTTTGGACAATTTTCCTTTGCCTTGTATGACAGCACCACTTTAACCTTTCTAAAAATGGCATGTTTCCCTAGTGATTAATTTGCAAAAGGAAAATATACAGGCTGATTGAAGGAATGAAATAAAATGTAAGAGGAAGAAAATAAGGAATTGGAACAGTTAACTGGAGACACTGGTTGAATCCATTCTTCCAGACTCTCCCATTCTCCACTGTTTACTTTAACTGCACCCCACCACAAAGTTCAGCTCAATGTGTATAAATTTATATTTCTTCTCTATTTTTAATACAGAGATGTATCTAAACACATTTTCACAGAAGAAGGGGGAATTTGTTCTTACAAATGCTTTTAACATTAATGGAAGCCCTGCTGCTCTGTCCTTTAATTGCCTTGAGACTCTCCAGATGGGGTGAGATCCTTGTCTCCTATCAGTTTTCTACTGACCACTCAACCAAGTGAGTTACTCCAGGCTTATGCAAACAGGAGAACTGTGGGACTGGGCCTTTTGGTTCTCTGCATGCACCCTGCTGTGTTGATGATCAGTCTTTTTAAAATCAAGAGAGATGAGATAAGAGCAGTAAGCTCTGCTAACACAGACAAATCTTGTATAGACATTGGGTGATCCACTCCTCTCAAATCACTGCCTGATCCCTTCAATTACTCAAAAGCCAAACCCAGAAACTAATCTATCTATGGCCAAAATATTTCTGTTCCTAAAAAAGCCAGACATATGCAGATTTGTGGCACTTTTTGCTGTTATGATTTTAAGGTGATGTCTTCTGAGTAGCTGCCATTTCTCACTGCTGTCAGAGCAGACTAGTAGTTCAGACTGTTGCTGCTGGCACTGTGCCTTGTTGCAGAAATAGTTTATTTGTATAGGTTTCTGATTCTTCATATGTTGGAGACCTAATGCATTTTATTCATTCTTCTTCTGGCTGAAGGTAGCCAGTTCTCATTCTCCTTTTATAGTCTGCATGTAGTTAACAGCTACCAACTGCTCTTGTGGAATGAGGATGAGGGTTTGCAGTAATTCTCTCCTCTATTACTGCAAAGAGCTCACTGGGTCTGTGCCAGCTTCTTCAGTGCTATCCCACTGTGATCCCATCACTTGTGTTTCAGTCTCTCCTCAGTCTCTCCTTCGCTATCTCATTCTGTGCACTCACTTGCCGGTGAGCTCTCTCAACAACATGATACCAAGGAGTGAAGCTAACACCCTACATGCCAGGGCTTTTTAGGAAGAATTGAAAGAGCCTCTCCTGTCTTGGCAGGCCAGCATCTACAAAGAGGGAATGTTGGCAGCTTGCGCTTGGATTGGCCATTCTGGGGAAAGTAGCTTCATCTTGCTCTTAATTTTTATGCCTTTTACAGTCTCACATGTACGGAGTTTTGCTTCTTTTCTTGGTGGAATAGATTAAGAGCTGTTGATTAGAGAGAGACTGCATCACGGTTGAAAATCAAAGGTCAAGATTTTCAAAACATTTAGGAAGATGAATAAGCAACATGTTTCCTTCATAATTGTCTGAGCTGCTGGAGCACGGAATATATGTAATTTGGGCCATTTATTCACATTCCCAAGTATGACCTTTTGAGCTAACTTTAGGTACTTCTGAAAAAAATCTTGGCCAACTGTCAACAACATAATCAACAAGCAGAGAAGTTAGTTCTAAGTAGACCACCCTGAAATAGTTCTGCTTTTGCTGGCAATTTATATCATTCCCCCCTGGATCTCTCCCTTGAGTGGAATATCCGGTTGGATTTATTGTGGCTTCACCACAAATATGGTAGCAAAGTTTCCTCTAAATTTTTTCATGAGGAAGGAATCAGATACAAATGAGAAAATAAGGTGTTAAGGATAGCATACAGCTTGTTTATAACCCTTTTCTTGAGAGAAAACATCTTCCACCATCTTTAAGCCCTACTTTTTGGATTCTTTATCCTGCATGATAGGCAAAGCTCTGCTAGGCGAAGCTATTAATAAAGAACCAATAACATATATTCTGGCCCTGCAATTTGGAATTTGGAAGGCAGTGTATCTCAGTTGCAGTGGAAAGGAAAAATATTTTTAGAGGGTATTTAGACTTGTGTGTTACATCTGGGAGCTGCTCACCTTCTCTCAGGGAAGACAGAGGAGCACTAAATTCCTAGCAAACCCACAGGATGGCTGTTAGTACAGATGTTTCTGATGCTTTAGAGTGGGGGTACTCCCATGGGCAATCTGGCATGGGTGAGGATTTTAATCACAGTTTGCCCAAGCCTCACTGAGGTCTCAAACTGATGTGTGGGAATTTTTTGGGTATTATTGGTATTTATTGCCAGACACTGCAGGTCTCCCAGGGGGCAGCTGCAGTTCACTGCCTCAGTCCCCACCTGTGGAGGTGACATGTGCTACATTTCCAGGAACCAATCCTCAGAAAAACTAACAGCTGGCCTTGGGCTTCCCTGTTTTGGGGCTCTTCTTGTGGGTCAGTGCTGGGAATGTACTATTATTAGTTTCTCAGGGGTCATTAAGAGCTGTACCTTTTTGGTAAATGGTGATAAGTTTTGTAGATTAGATCCTTAAGTATAAATTCATACTCTTCTTTCCACCAGGTTTAAAGCAGCAGTGAACTATTTGCTTTTTGATGAGTATCATGCAGAGGCATTAGTATGAAATGTTATTAAGAGGGGCATCACATGACTTTTCTTTACTGCTGGATGGGAAGCCTATATCAAAGAAAACTTGAGATGGAAAGGTTGAGAGTCAGATGACTGGTATTTGGTGCTGACACTGAATTAATAATTAATGAAAACAAGCAGGTATACAAAGAAAACTATAATAAGCCTCATGATAATGAAATTTAATACCAGTATGATGCATATCCATACATTATAAGCCAGGAGCCTCTAGCACTGACACAAACCCTCACAGACAGAAAAAAAATAGTAGAATGTCAGGAATTCATTTCAGTACTGATAGAAATTGCACCTCAGGTGAAAAATGCTTTAAAAAATAGATGTGTGTGGGAAAACAGTGTTATTTGCACTAAATATTTTTGCAGTTGTGCATTTGAAAAAAATGATGACTTTGTGCTGT
Source organism: Atrichornis clamosus (assembly GCA_013400975.1). Lineage (NCBI taxonomy): Eukaryota > Metazoa > Chordata > Aves > Passeriformes > Menuridae > Atrichornis > Atrichornis clamosus. The sequence goes on from WBMZ01000054.1 coordinate 16,213, forward strand.
AAGGATAGGTGAGTTTAACAAGAAAATAACATAAAATTCTGCCTTCAATTAAACTGGTCTTCCAGACCGATGTACAACTTACTTTATTATCTGCTTTTTCCTTTTTTCTACCCTTTGATTAGCTAATAATCTAATTTGGTGTCTTTTGCATCCACAAAACATCAAATCTTAATTTACATCACAATTTCATGTTTGCTTCTCTTCTACTGATTTAGAGCTTAGTTATAAGTAGCAAATACTTTTTTGTCACTATTTATTTCAGTTCAAATATTGTGGTGTATGTTGCAGGTTCCCACCACTCTTGGCACTCTATATGTAGAAAACAGACAATGATCTTTGCAGGAATGCATATCCCAGTGTAGAACACTTCTGCTGGTGTGCTTCAGGTGCATATATTCATAAGACAGGAGTCTGAAAGGAAAGGAAGGCATTCTGTTGGCTGATGGGTTTTGCTGGCTTGGTAGGACTGTGGTGGTTTCCCACTTGGTTAAATTGTTAGCTGGTGTTCGAAAGGAATGCAAACTCATTATTCCAGAGGTTGTAGGAGAAAAAGAGGAACCTGGATTGTCCCATAATGAAGAGCAGTGCAAGCAGCAGGGTGAACTATTGAGGCACAAACTCATGTCAAGTCAGCAGACACATTTGGCTGAGGCAGTATTTTAAATTCAGATTTGGCTACAGATTGTTTGACAGCCTTGCCCCAAACACTGAAAATACCAAAAGGCCCCTGAATAAAATTGCATCTGGAGAAGAAGAACTGTTCAGAAAACTGCTCGCTGTCGGGTTCAAGGACACATTATTAGTAGGTCGTTGCTTCATTTTCTGGTATAGACAATTGCTCTCTTGGAGCCATTTCTATTCGTATTTCCTCTAGGACCACAATTTTTCCTTAAAGAATGGTTTCTATCAGCACTATCTGCACAGTTTTAAATCTAAGCAAGAACAAAATACATTGAAATTGTAGGCTTGTTGGAAGGAGCCATCTATTTCTTGTTTTCAGGGAGTTGGGCTGACTTAGGGCAGGGGTGCGTATTTTTTTTGTGAAGTTAGGAACGAGATGAGTTTAGAGGTACTATATTTTCCTTAATTTCTTTCTAAAAGATCACTTTTACCATCTTTAGATAAGATCTTTGTAAGGAATAAATTTAATTCTTATCTAAATTAATTTAGATTTCAATTTGTTAGCCCATTCTTGCATTGAAAATAAATCAGAGAAATGCATTAATCAGTATTAATTTTCTGTTTCCTAGCACTGTAGGTAGCTGTAACACAATAGTGGGACAATGACTGGCTATTTCCCTGAAGTTTCTTGAGATCCCAGGGCTGCACTGTAATCTCCTTGAGGTTTAACATGCATTTACTAACGGCGTAGGTTCTAGCCACAAAGCATATGATTAAAAAGTGCTGAAAGAAATGTTGATATTTAATTTCCTTTACATTAGCAGTGGCATTCCAAAAAGAAATAAGAGTTCAGAAACTGAACAAGTTAAAGGGAGAGTTTGGGAAAAGCTTCAGTTTTCTACTTAAGGGAATGTGATTTACTTATGCATGAGGAGCGAGAAGGCAGAAGTACCTCTCTCTGCAGGATCCTAGAGTAATTGTGCCGTGTTCCTGGGTGTGTCATTGCCAGAGGAGGCAGTGGCAAACTCATTGTTTTGCTTTTCTCTGTTGGGTTGTGGTCTGAAGCAAGTGTGGCTACACAATGGGCAATGTGATATCCATACGTGTTGGCCAAAGCCGTAAAAGCTGATAGGAAGGAGTTAATACAGCATGAGCGAATAATGTAGGTGAAATTGAGTCTCTGGTTTGTGATCCCTGTCAGAGTTGACAGTGGCAGCTAAATCCTAGCTGCCCCATCTGGCTGACCTGCCCTTTTTTTTTAAAGGTTGCTCCTCCTGTGGCAGAAGTGATGGAGCTGCTGTACCTGCTCCTCAACAGCAGTGCACTGCTCAGTATTTTAACATAAACTAAAATCAGTGGCACTTTAAGTTGATATATTGTGCACTGTGGTATCAGTGGAGCTGATGTTTTGCCTCCTGTGCTATCTCCTCCAGTGGGGCAGCAAGTTTTGACAAAGGGACAGAGAGGATTTAAGGAGTAGCAAACTTTTTGGATGCCACTGCAATACATGATTGGAATTGTGTACAATTTTACTACACTGGGAAAATGTAAACTGGTAATAGGCATAAATTCCCTATTAGTGTCATATTAGAATATTACAGTAGTCTTACATTTTCACAGGGTTCCCTCCTATCTTCAACTTTGAACTGTAATTTGACACTCTGAAATCCTATAGTGGAATTACACTTGAATTTTAGTTTCCAAAGGCATCTGGCAAAACTACTAGTTTATCACACTCTTTGCTATTTGCTTGACTTCATCACCAATGTTCACAGCATTTTGCAAGGATACCAAACGCAGGTCCTAGCTCCAAAGGGGTTGTTATCCAACAATCAGACCGTGATAGAGAATCAGATCTAGGGATGTATGCAAGTCTTTTTCAACAGCATGGTAGACAGCTTGCCACAAGCACATTATCTGACTGAGAAATTCTGTGACTGCAGAGGAGATCAGGCAAGCTCAGTAAGGAATGAGCTGACCCTTCCAAGATACAGATGTTCAGCAATGTATTAACCATTTCAAGAAATCCATCTGAAGACACATTGTCTGAGAGCTGCAACAAAAAGAGAGGGCCCCAGGCCAGAGCAGAGACAAAAGATGACCAAAAACATGGCTTACATTTCTTGTACCTACATTTCACAAAGATTTAGGGATCCCAGAAGCTGAAGATTCCACAAGAGAATGAGCACTATTCTTCCTTCAGCCTCAGGAAGTAGGACAGAAGTTACATCCTTGCAATCCTTCCCGTGAGAGTGAGTCTCCACTCATAGAAGACATAGAAGAACAAGCAAATAAGGTTAGGTAGCAGAGAGAAGGTGAAACCCACAACAGTCATAAGGCTGTCTAAGCATGGAATTTATTTTGCATTCCTTGGAGATGTACAGAGATTTTAGCAGTGCCCTTTTCTGCCTTTGAAATTGAGCAAAACTAAACTAAATGTGGAATATGTGAGATCCAGTCCAACATGCAAAATGACTGGGGTTAGTGTGGGAAAGCTAAATATAGACAGTGCCTCTAATCAGAGTTGGAAGGCCAGGAATGGAGCAGTACGGCACACAAGATGCAGAAAGACATTCAATTAACCTTAATTCAAATTCAAGGTTTCAGCCTGTGCTGCTTTGCTGGCTGAGAGTGTGCGTCAAAGTACCCATGATATTTTGGTGAGGGCATTGCGATCTGTCGAGATTTTCACAGCCCACATCTGAAATCTATTTTTAGACTTCAGCTCTTAAAGGAGAAAAAAAAAAAGGGCAAGCTAGGATAGTTTTCTAACAAAGTCTTAGAAAAATATTCATTGCTAGGCTGACAACCTTAATGGCCAGTTACGGATGAGCTACAAACCCCGGAAAATGAGGCTTATAATGGAAACTGCAATTCAACCATGTAACGATAGCATTGCAGATGGGATATGGTAACACACAGCCATTCCCCGCCTGATTGAACTGGCTGCCTCAGAGTTCTGAGGAATTTACCCACTCTGTACCCATCTTCTCTGAGCTAGAAGAGAATCAGTAAACATCCCCTTAGATGCTAAGCTTCAAAAATATCAGCATCTTGAATAGTATCATGGCTAATTTCAGGCCTGGAAATAGGAGAAGGACATTTGGAATAGACTGTAAATAGTTGGCAAACTGTGGAATAGCTTGCTAGGAGAGAGGGGAGAGAGAAGAATCAGCACTTCAGAGGCTTAAACCATGCCCATAAAAAAGGGACAGATGTTCCTATTGGAGCATCTCCTTATAAAACAGCTTCATCCCTGCAAAGCAGCACACTGCAGCTTCTATATGTAACTGCAGTGTAACACAACATAGCTGAGGGTTTACAGAAGCTTGTTTACTTGTAAAACATTAAAGGTAAAATCAGATAACTTAGGAGCAGGTGGGATGTCTCTTGATAAGCACCCAATATTTCCATGTACAGCAGCACACTTGTTTTGTCTGCCTTCACAGAAGATGCTGTTCCATGTCTGCAGCCAGTGATGGTTGTCAGTTCTGATTGGTACTTTTTGCATTTATGCAAAAGCATCCAGAAGGTTGAGGTCTAGGCCATCCAAGGCCAGATAATTGAGGGCTAATGTAGTCTCCATACCCTTAAGTCTGTTTCCATGCACAAGTGCATTATGGTGTTTCATTACCGGATCATATAACAGTGTGATGTGACAATGTGACACACTATTCAGCAAAACAGGAAACATTGAGAAACCTTTCTGTGTAATTCACATCAGCAGCTTTCAATAATAAAACTGACACACCCTCCATGATGGAATGAGTACGGATGCATTAGTATTCCTCATAGAGCACCACTCTTGTCATTATGGTAACGACAGATTTTGCATGCTTAACCTATCACTTATAAAAAGAGTATGTTTGTTTCCATAGAACCAGATTGTTCTCCCCCCACATGTACTCAAGTAAGCGAGACAATTCCAGGATTAAGGGTTCCAGTAATGTCAGTAGGATTAAAGTGAACATTTTTCAGAAGTGACTGGGATTTGTTAAAAGCCTCTTTCTTTAAAGTGTTATTTTTGATGCATTCCAACAAGCACAGTTTTCACTAGGTTCATCATATACTGCAGTGCCTCAGCTGCAAATTCTGGATCCAGATTCATAGCTGGACCAAAATCTCAGGCCTTTTGCCCTTCACAGAAACAAAATAATTTGTTTTATGAGAGCCAGACCCCCTAGGAACAGGACTTGGTATGGGGAGATTAGGACTCCTTTCCCAGATATACTCTTAGGTACATCATTTCTCTTATATTTCAGTTTCACCATTCCCAACAAAGAGGTAAATAAACTTTTGTATGTGGTGAAAGGGAATGATATCTGTAGGATACATAAAGCATATTAGCATATCTATATTCAAAAGGTTATTTGATAACATAAAATAATACACCTTAGAAAAAAAAATTTCCTTGAGGATACTCTCCCAACCTTATAAAAAAGTCCAAAGTTATTTATTTCACAAGCATTCCCGTTCAATCCTTGTTAGCGATTTCTATCCAGGAGGTTGCACAGGTAGCCCAGTCCCAATACGGCATCAGCATTTGGAAGTGCTTTCCCTGGCTGGAGTTGGCTGGAAGTGCCCCTTGCTGTAAAAGCACGGCTGTGCAGTCAGCAGGGGAGGGCGGGACGGTGTTCGCCAGGGTGTGAATTCGCAGCGCATTAGCTGCTCTCCATTACCTCCCGTAGTAAATGTGTCATTGTGCTCACAGGAGCATTCTAAGTACAGATTAAGGCTATCCACACAGGAAGCTAGTGTGGAGTAGCTAGGGCTGTATAAATTCACACCTTAGCTCGGTTGGTACTAAATTTCCCCTGTAGACAAGCCTGCTGTCTATCCACCTACTTAGTTTGTGTGTCTTGTAATGCTGTTTTTTCTCAATTGCCTCATTTATGAATATGACTGTGGATATATCTTCATTTTTATCCTTGAGAGCAATTTGTTACTACCCACCAGGCAAACCTTCAGTTCCTGCAGCTGCTCTCACGTATGGTACCAATGGTCTCTGAGCTCTCAGCACAAGGCTGAAACTTCAACTTAAACCCACTGCTGTATTTCCAACTGCAGCTAGTATTCCCTCTTTGGCCATCCTTTTCCATCCTCCACAACCAACTTCATCTTTGTCTGCCTCCTCTGCAGCCCTTTGTAGGGTTGTATTAGAGCCGTGTGAGAAACACAAAGTCTTAATGCAATCTAAGCATGAACTCCCTGATCCCATATTCCGAGAGCAACACGCTCAGGGGACCACGTGGGACTGTGCCTGAGCACAGCCTTTATCATTTAATTACTCATTTTACAATAAGCTCAATAATTCTAGATTGTTCGGACACCTTTTGCTGGGTATAAAGCTGAGCATTGTAACCCAGAAAGGCTGTAAACTTCCCCTTAGCACCTATTCCGCCTCACTGCTCGCTTTTATGCTGTTGCTCAGGCTTGTTGCCTGTTGGTTGCGTGGTAAGCTGCTTGGGACAGGACTGATGGCCTTTATCCTTCATCAAGGTCTGGGAGAATGGGGGACCCCTATCCTGTTACACGGGGGCACAGCCGCAGCACAAGTGATGGTGATCGTGATTACAGCTGACAACTGAAATAAACGGTGCTCTGCAGACCTCGTCCACTCCAGCTGCATTAACATGAAGGGCAGCGAGCACAACCATGATCCCAAATGTTGAAAGCTAGGATGAAACTGCTAGTGTTACAGTTATATTTCCCCCTGCCTTTTCACAACCAGATTATACACCTTATTAAGAATATTTTCCTGCATGCTTTGCATTATTCCTTTGCCCTCAATGGTGAAGGACTGAAAGAGTAAGCCTAGCTTTTCTACAGTTTCTCTCCTTCTTCCTTGCTAAAGTACGTGGGACTCGATATCTAGTCCATACAGTTTCTAGGGCATGCTACTCAAAGAGAATGCACCATTATTAATAGAGGACATCACCAAAATGCTTGAACAATGCCCCATTGTGAGAATGGAGAGAGGTTGTTGATGGTTCAGCTCCAAGCCTTGAATTCCCTCTGCTAACCCCACAACTGACCCACAGGAACCTTTTCTCCTCTCCTGCTTCCCCGCTCTTTTCCTGAAGCGTCTTTGTTGCCTTTCTGTTACTAAGGGTCCTTGGTGTACTTATTTGCATGGTGATTTGCTCTTCCAACTCCCAGATAATCAGTAGCCAGGAAATTGCTTGAGTTCCAGAAATAAAAAAAAAAGGGTCCAGAGATCTTAAATGTTGTATTCAAGGATGTGCTTTGCAGAGCAAAAAGGAGACTCTTCCCCCTCTCTTCCCAGCTTCAGAACTGTACCTCTTTCAAGCACAGGGTTATTAATGCAATAAGTGGGAAATTCTTCTCAAAATCCTCTCTGAAAGCTTGATGAGGTGTATGCCCACTTCCCTGTAACTCAGGCAGGATTCTAACTTTTTATCGCAAGGCCATCATAAATAATGGATTTTAGGGGATGTTGGAATCATTGCTAGAAAGGCTTACTGCTGCACAACCACAGATGGAAAGCTCTTTAAGATGGACACCTTGTACTGATTTCCTTGCTGAAAACCTTCATAAATGTAGATTTTGGCTTCTTACCCAGAGCTTTGAAGAAATTGCTTTTATGAAGTCTTTCCTCCCCTCCCTGAGAGTTTTTTCCCCCTCCAAAACTACCAGTGTCTCAATGCAAGTAAGTTTAGCCAGGATGTTTAGCAGACCATATATTTTGGAAAGGGTGCACCTAATTCTCACTTAGGACCTTGCAAGCCTGCACTCAGGCACTAAAATGACAAGCTGCATTAGTCAAATGCAGCTTTTAAATATCCGAGCAAAAAGTGTGTGTGATGATGATTCCTGGTTTCTGGTTATGTCAAGTAGGTAAGATTTATGATGGTCTTAAGTTTTAATTTCCATGTTTCAGGTAAACAATTACTAGGTTTGTAAACAATGTGATAAATAAGTGTGTTTCTGAGCTTCAGCAACTTTAACTTCTTTGATAATATTGGCTATTTATTTATTTATTTATTTAAAAATAATTATAAGCAGATTAACTACTGCCAGTGTGAATGTTTGGATTTATTGATTTGTCAGGTTAATGCTGACCTCTTGTCTTGGTCAATATTTGCCTGGGAGGTTATTAAATCTTAGTGTCTGTTACAAATATCAGTACATATATTGTAACTAGAACAGAAGAAAATTGTAATGCTAGAAGTTTTATTAACCGATAATGAACATTTGGTAAAACTAATTATTTTCAGGTTAAAGTCAAATTAATCAAACCCCTGGGCTGCGTTTTTAAGAATGGTCAAGTATCTTGACCTGCAATTTAGAGATGCTTACTTTCAATTTATCTAAGTTTAATAAAGGAAAGCATGGGGGTAGCAGGAGAAGAACCAGCCAAGTTGTTTGATTTATAGTTAAATAAAACATTTTGTTTAAGCACAAATTAATATATCTGTTTGGATGTGGAAGAAAAGCCCACTGTAGGAACAAAGAGAAAACCACAATTCTTTTCCTCTCACTTCAGCTAACAAACAGAAGTAATGCTCTGAGCAGTGCTTTTTATTGCTATCATTATATTTCACTAGATATATCAGGAAATTTCTCTACAGTCTAATTTAGATTTTAAGAAAACGAGGGAAAAAAAAGACAGACAAACATTTATCTCCAGGGAGGAAACAACTGATGCAGCTGCAGCCAGCTGTTTCCATACATTTAGCAGAATACATTCCTCCAGGGCTCCTACACTGCTGACCTATAAAAGGTGAGTGCAAGTAGCTTCTCGAGGTGTTATCTTTCCAGGCTAGACACAAGACTGTTAACAACGTGAAAAAGGGAAATAGTTTCCCTTGTTCTCATTGTTGGAGGACTCATTGTCCTTCTTCAAACAGGTTTCTCACAGCTCTGCCACTTAATAGAAAAAGGAGAAGGTACTGATCCCCATCACACATTCTTCCCATTTCTCTGGGCATAGGTATTTAACAAAAAGGAATGTTCCTCTAAAGTTTTGCCTAACTCTTCTCTGAATTACTGCAGGATGGCTCATGCCATTCCACAGCTGTTGTCTTGTTTACATAGCATGGTTTAAATGAACATTCCCATCATGGGACATATGGAGCATGGATGTTACATACTGCATTCTAGAATAAGGCTCGTTAAATCCCACTTTTATGGCTTGAGTTTTTAAGTCCCTGTGAGACTTTGCTGCAGGAGACTGACAGGAGGGACAGGTGTATCGCGGCTTCAGCCTGGTGACAAGTTTTCACATTCAGCTGCATTCTTCCAGCAGCAAAGGGCCGAGCAGCTGGCAGCCCCCGAGCCTCCTTGCCTCTGCGGGAATGCCTGTGGCAGGGAGAAGAATGTGCAGCGTCCCTGCCCCGTCACGCAGCCACATTGCAACACAGGCACGGCTGCTGATCGTCAGGTGAGGCCTCCCTTGGACGCAGCCCCCGTTACCTTTATTTACCCTGGATGTGGTCTTGGGGTCCTTACCTGGACAGATGATGAGCATTTTCAGGCAGTGGGCAGATCTCATAACCAAGAACATGCAAAAATTAGGGCTTGCTGAATCAGATCTGTTTTTGTGAACAGAAAACCTTTCAAGTTTTGAAATGGAATGAAAACTAGGCATAGTTTATCATGTCTCTTTGTTTGCTTATACAGATATTTTAATAGAAATAAATTACACCAGTTTTTGCAGAATACAGTGTTAAAAGGGTCCTTCTGAAGCCCATTCTGCCTGTGAGCAAGGTAACTCCAGTAAGTGACACTCTTTGTGTGCCTTTAGCAGGAAGCTCTTTTGAGGAACAGATAGATGTATTACACAACTGAGAAAGCCCAAAAGCCCATAAAGACTGAGCTGCTTTTGGTTACATTGTAGCTAAGGGCAACTAGATATAAAGCAAAGGGCTAAATTACACTTTGTACTACATGGATGTGTTAGGCAGGAAAGTACATCCTCTGCACTCCCTCTCCCTCCCTCATGTTGCGTCCCTCATGGTCTGCAGAAATGTTTCTTCATAGCTCAAAGGGAGGAGTTGGCACTCCTGGCCAGGGTGAGACATTTCTGTAGAAGTATAAAGTTGGGGTCAGCAGGCTGGGCATATATAGCGGGGTGCACTGACAGAGTGGCATTGGGAAGGCTCCCTGCACTGCACTTCCCCCAGCTTTCACCTGGGCCGTCCCTCCTCCTTCTCTTGTGCGCATTTGTGGTGCTATGACAGTGAGCAGGATGAAGTACTGCACCAAATTCCTGTCCTAACTAATCAGCCTATGAACCCAGCCATGGGAAAAATAGACAAGAAAAAGCAGAAACCAGTCACTTTTTTTGGTTGTAAAAGAGGAATGGTGTGAGAATCCAGGGTGAAGTTCCAGCCCCACACCCCATCACATCAGCTATAGCCAGCAGGCTAGTGGTCTTCAGAGTCATTTCTTGCAAGATGTGTTATAGGTATTTCTGCATAAGAACTATTTCCTCTTTTTTGTTTTCACCTTTGAAGGTCACTGTGAGGGTGAGCTGCGTCACTGCAAAACTCAGGAAAGGCAGGTGCTACAATTGCCTCATCTGAAAAATCAGGCAAGAGCATTAGCTCTTTTGCAAGGAGAGCAAGCATCTGGAATCTTTCTCCTTTCACAGTAATCTCATTTGCTGTGAAATGATTGAATTCAGATCCCTGAATTTTCCTTGAAGACTGTCGATAAGCACCAGCCAGCTGATCTGCAGCAATGTAGAGGGTGGGGGATATATAAATCTCCTTCATTTATGGCCACCTTCCTCCCACCTTCCTCCAAAATCATATTCTCTGCCTCCCAATAGCAGCAGCAGTGACAGATTCATCCATCCTGTGGCAGGGAGGACCACACGGGCCTGAAGCTGCGGTGTTGCTTGGTAACCACCTGCGGAGAGCACGGAAGAGCAGAGCTGGAGCTGGTGCCTCATCTCTCAGACAAATGGGTGCCTCGCAGCTGGCCTGAGGATCAGCAGTGCTCACCATGGGCCCCTCCTGCGCAGCAGTTTCACACTGGGCCGTCTGGTTGTAGCATTTGAGAAGTTTGGCTCCTTTACTCATCTCTGCAATTGATGTTGTGCCCTTCACACATGGCTTTGGAACAGTCCAGGTCCATAAGCACGATGTAAGCCTATTCTGCACAGATGGATAAGGACCTGATCCTGCACCCTGAACACCAGTGGCACAAGAACTCATTTATTTATGAAAACATTCCTATTTGGTTATATTTATCATATAACTTTTCATGATGTTCTGGGAGTCTGTTATGTGATACACTTAAAATACATTTTAGGATTCTGACATATTTGGATTTGGTCAGATGTGGAGCTTGGCTCCAGATCAGAATCTCACTTACATTAAATCTAGTTGCGGTCTGAAACCCTAGACTAGGATTTGTGTTCAAACTAAACAATACTAGAATCCTACAAGCAGTTCCTGTAAGAGCTCAGCTATATTTGGTGGCTACCTGAGCAGCTGAGGCTTTAAGTAAAGCCAGTACTGCTTGCTTGACTTTTACCAGCATGATCAGCAGTCTTGTTAAAAAGAAGAAAGAAATCAGGCCTTTTTTTCTTTTTTTTTTTTTTAAACCAAACTGGAATATAGGCTTTTCCCTGAAAAAAAATTTTAAAAAATGGAAAATTCGGCTAAAGGTTTGGGTTCATATCATGGAATGAAATGAATTTTTCTTTCTAAGACTTTTCTTTCTCTATAATATTCTTAGCAATGAATGAGCCAACAACTTAAGGTGAAGAGGAAAGATGACCAAAGCAACATGAATTATCATGTATTTGATGGTGTTGAACACTGAAATCACATTTGTAATGGTGCACATTACTGGCTTTAAACTCAGAAGAAAAATCCAAACCAGAATCAGAATGCAGCAGAACATTTATTTTGGCACACTGAACATGGAGGCACGTATTTAGAACAGCTTGTGGAGGAAGAGTCACACCTTTAAAAAACAAAGCCTGTGTTCACACTTCACTTGTGAAAACTGGACCTAAAAATAACATAATGGTTTCACTACGGTAAGCATTCTACAGCACATGGAACCATCAAGAACTTCCTTAATTCCTGAAAACTCCACCCTGTTTAAGACCTGTTCCTTGCCGTGATCCTTGCAAAGACGCAGGGCAGGACCACGGGTGCTCCTGACACAGCACTGACAGGGTACAGGCTTCAGGGGCTTCCTCCGCAGCTTCATCCCCAGCCACATCATCCCATTTTGTTCCAGCAGGGAGGCAGCCAGCCTTGTGCACCCAGACTGCACACAGAACATGGCGGTGGAGGGTAATGAGGTAATTCACTTGAAAAGCACACTCCTGGTCTGAGCTACACCATTAATCCCTGCTCAGCCTGATGGAGCAGCAGCTGCTAAGCACCTCTTATCGCTGCTGTAGGCAGGGGCACTGCCCAAAGGTGTCCCTTTCCTTTTCTGCCTCTCTGTTGGTGATCTGGTAACACAGCAAAACCTTAATCAGTTCCTGCCTTCCCTCTGCACGCTCAGTGCCACCGTACATACTGCCATGTTACTGAAGCTTTGCATGTGCCTGTGAGGCACAGCAGGCAGTATGCAAATGCTCCGTGCTATTTTGGAAAATTATGCCATTTTATTTAGTAGTGCACTGACTAAAGGCTCCCTTGGATGCTGTAGATTAGCCCCCCATATTCCAGCCTGGTAAATGAGGAGGAGTAATTTTGTTTCCGCACAGTACTGCTCTCCTGGGAGTGTCAACTTCCCAGTCTGCGCTCCTCACACCAGACAACAGGTGAGCATGACATGGCTCTGCATAACGTTCAGACAAACCCAAGCCCTCTGCCTCCTGATGTGCAAGAGCAGTCTGCCTGCCTAAATGTGTTTTGAGGTATCAGCAGCAGTGAGAACAAACTGAGAAGGTAAATCACCTGTTTCACCACTGGGAAGAACTCAAAAAGCACAAATCTGGCAGGTCTTCATTAAAAAGTGATGAGGCTGGCTCTAAATCTTCAAAGTACATCAAACCAATTTATTTTCAAATTCACTTCTGGTCTGAGCCTTTAGTATTCACCTTTCCAAACTCTTCTGAGATCTGGAGGTGATATGGGTACACACATAGATATAGGAGCATATATACAGTTAAAAATCTTATGTAGGGTAGGAAAAGTTAAGAAATGTTGAACTGTTTGAAAAATGATGTATAAGTGCTTGCCAAGCATCCCTGGGAAAGAAAAGGTACGCGTTCCAGGGAAGAACAGCTATTGATGAGAAGCAGCAAGTGTGACCTGCTTCCCGTTTTCTGGACTTCAAACCGGCCAAAACCGACTCTGAGGATTGGAGGAAGACCAAGACACCAGGGAGCATGCACAAGGCATAAAGGTGAAACGTTTAATCCCGAGGAAGACTCGTTACTTCATCCTAAAGACCACCTGAAGACCACCACTAGGAGGCAATGCGCAGGCGCAGCAGTATGGAAATGATTGATAAGCTTATTATAATATGAAGTGGGGATAGGTAATGAATATGTATAGGCATATTGGGAAATCTAATGCATATGTAATATTTTAGAAGATAAATACAGAGGAGAAACCCGTTAACGGCGCACACGGTTTGAGGAGGTATCCCCGTGTGCACTGCAGTGTTGATCAAACACACCTACTTTACAACTTTCTAAGTTGTGGAGTTTTATCTGCGTATCAGAGGGCAAGAACTTAGCTTGCTCTCTTTCTCCCCTCTGAAGAAGCTGCCACCAGTGATGCTGTCTTGCAGAGAAGGACCAGAGGAAAGCGTTTCACTCCGAGACATTCCCAGATCGCTGGCTACACAGTCCTGCTTAACAGCTAAAGAAAGCTCACCCAGAAAGAAAGCAAAGACGTGAACGAAGCCCAGAGAGAAAGCCCATGGTATGAATGTTTGTGTGTCTTTGCCTTCAGGAGGAATAGCACAAGCCAGGGACAAGTCAGTGTACTGGCATGCGGTGCTGGCTCAGCAAGCTACTTCCAGCACCAGATTTCAGTGGGTTGCCACGCTGCGTGCCAGTGGATGAGGTGCCTGGGCACTGTTGGGCCCTGCTTGCTGCAGAGGAGCTGCCTGTGGCAGAGCAACCAGCCAGGGGCAGCCCTGCAGCAAACTGCTGTGGCGGTTTCACAGCGAGCGTGAGCCAGACCTCTTACTTTGCTGGTGTTCACAAGGCTGCTGTTAACAGGAGAGGGAAAAAAATTTAAAAAAGAGTAAAAAGCAAACAGTAATGTGGTAACTTTCCCCTTAGCACCGGGTCTAATACTGGTGTCTCTGTGTGTGGTTCACACAGCCCCTTTATCATGCACACATTTTAAGCGCTATCTTCAATGATAGGGTCCTTGTTCTCTCTCACCCTTTACTGCTGTAACTCTTCCAGATGGAATGATGCTTTCTCTAAGCACTCCTTCATCACACTATCAGCTACTTCTCTCACCTAGGAAATAAAGGTTAATTGGCCCTGTGCAATTACTGATTCATACCACAGGCACACAAGATAGCCAAGATTAACTAACAATCATTGCAAAAAATGTCAATGACTATGCTAGAGACAGCTTATAATCCTCCCACAAAGCTAAAAATTGTGACCAGCATACTACCCAGGTAACTGTAAGAAGTCATACAGACCTCTTTGGAAGCTAGCTACAGGCAGTTAAGCAAGTCATATATGATAAATTGCAACATCCTCAAAATTTAAATGTTAAGTGCCTTCATTCTAAGATTTCTAAGCTATGACTAATATATCCCCAAATCATTTTCTTTTAAAACTAAATTGCACTCAAGTGACCTCTCCTCCTCTGCCTTGATACTTTGTTTCACTTTGTTAGGAATTAGTATTGTAGAAAAGAAATCTTTAGTCCAGAACAGATTTCCAACTCATTTAACAGTTCATTGTTGGAGAATGGAAAAACAATTGAATCAGAGGCTGGAGCTAAATGGTTCATCTGAGTACAGAAATGCTGTTTGTTATTTTGGAGATGTGTAGAAATGGCACTTGGTAGCTCATGCTCTCATTTCAAGAAGGAAATAGCACATGAAGCTGGGTATTAACTCCTAATTCTGCCCATGGGCTGAGCGTCACTGCCCATGGGCTGAGACTGAACTTCATGGGAAAACACTTCCCTTCCAAAACGCACCCACACGAAGCCACGTGCTCCAACAGGGCTGCCCAACCCTACAGCCCACAGCACTTCTCCGTCAGAGCTAGAGCTGTAACTTGTGAAGTACTTAAGGATGAAAGACACTGTGAAAAAAAAAAAGGGTTGTATTTTTCGAGCTCAAAGAAGGCTAATAAATAAATGAATCTTTATGGTAGTCTTAGAACATCATATGGCTTCAGGCAAGTACATGTTCCTTTTCAGATCAAAACAGAGGGGAAGCAGTTTTGGTCTCTGAATGAAAATGGGTTTGGAGAGGAAGCAAACAGCATTTCTTAAATGGAAGTGAAAAAGAAAACAGCGTAAAGCGCCATATGCCTGGCATCCTTGAGAGTCCTCAACAGGGGAGGGAGGGAGACTTGTTGGAAGGGTGAAATGTGGTCTATGCTGTATAGAGAGGGAAATAAGAAAACAGCTTCAAGAGGTGAGAAATGTCAAAGAAATAAAATAGGTATGTTAAAAGAGGTGTTAAAGAGGATTATTTTTCCTCAATGTATTCCCTGAAATCCTATTTAATATTAATGGGACTTGAACACACAGATGACAGGGAAAGAACAGTGATCTTTGTGGCATTAAGTAGAATCTAACAAAATTCAGATCAGCACAAGACGCTGACAAAACCAGTTGCTTAAGTTCTAAAAAAATGCAGACTTCAGATGCATAGAATAAGCCATTGGGAAAACAAAGTAAGACCAATAAAAGAGAGGAAATAAAGAGATAGTTGGTGTGAAAGCCATACCTTAAATTCACGTAACTTCCTTGTCTTTAGTAGACCTCATTGACCTGTAGCTATGACATCGGATACGTGGCCCATAAGGAGCTCCTGCCAGCAGATAACTGCAAACACATTTTCATCAGCACGTCACTGCTTCATACAGCCACCATCAAAACAGCTCGAGAGACAGCACTACAAACATTTGTACTGAGCTACAGTCCCTCTCAAAGTGTTTGGGAAGATGTAACAGGTCCGTCTTCAATGGGTTTTTGACAGTAGAGCTCTGTAGAAACCCACAGAGCTTGGATGGGGTGGCATTGCAGCTGCAGTCGGAAAGGGGACAAACTGCTGGAAAGAAGGATGCTCTCTCTGAACTAAGGGGAAGATGAGACAAGACTTTAATTGGGGGAGGATCACAGGAGCCACAAGAAGAAACCATGAAGGTGGGACATAAACAGAGGGTAATTTTGATGGGTCCCAGCTCCTGACTGTAATAAATCAGTACATGTTAACATCAAATCAGGAAGAAGCAACATTCTGGCAGACACCTCTGAAAAGCTAATTGCTCCAGCATGCCCTGATTCACAGGGGTATGAATGGCAGCAACAACAGTAAACCTGCTCACATCTTATCTGCATTTCTTTGTCAATATATCTTTTCAAATCAGCTTCTAGTGAAAAAAAACCCAACAAAACCCAAAACCCAAACAAACCACCCTTCAGATGAAATCCTTGCATCCCTGCAGCTTCCCTGAGAAGCAGAATGGGAGTTTGGTTATGGTGAGTGCTGAGAAGCAACTAGCCTGCAGCACAGCTACCTAAGAAAGAGGCTACGAAGATCCTCAGACTCTCATATTGGTCCAGAAAACTTTACATCACGGTTGTAGTTCATGAAGTTTTACAGCTGATTTATGGTATTGTTTCAGAACTCTTCACTCTTTTATAAGTGCATGGGACTTTTTCTATAAATACAGATTGAGAAGAAGGCTTTGGAGTATTTTTTACACACTGTAATCACATATAGGCATGCTATCACTTGCAAAAAAAAATTATATTCCCTCTCTCTATGTGTATCTATATATTTATATATACCCCCCATTTCGTTTTAAGCATATGGGCTGGTATTCCTGTGGGTAAACCATCTAAAAATTAGTTCCAGAACAGACACATTAATGGAGACTCAAATAACTAAAATGTAAAATACAGCTGAGGAAACCTTGGCAGCAAAATATTTGAGCATTGCCAGAAAAAGTAGATTCCCACCTCACAGGCAATTTCATTACCTTTTGATGACCAACACTACCAGTTTGCTTTGGTCTTGGTAACTTTTAAGTATTTCTTACGTTCTGGAGATTAAGGTATTGTTGCCTGCAGTCATAACACTTAGAACTGCGGTGCTGTCAGATTTCGGTGGCTGAGCTGGGGTCAGCTGAGCCCAGTGCCCCAGACCCTCACGGGTGGTTGTGATGAGGTCCATCAGGAGAAGCACAGCGTGCCAGCCTGCCAGCACTGCTCCTGTGGGCACTGCTGCTACCGTGCTGGTTCCATCTTCTCCCATGTAGCAGAAAGCTGGCAGGTGCTTGCTCGCACCCATTAAAGATTTCAGGAGGCATTTCACAGATGAGTGAGTTGTAGTTGCTTATTTGCTGGTTTTCTGAGGGAAGCTGCTCTGATGCCGGATTTTATATTCGTCACAAAGTTCATTGGAAAAGGTATCTTCACTTCCTTTCCAACCTGTTTTGTGAAGCATCTGCTATGTTTCATGCAGGCTACAGCTGATTTCTTTGGAAGGGAGTGATTCCTACATACACATGACAGCAGCAGGCAGAGAGAGCACTGAGGGACAGGCTTAATCCTCAGCTGTGCTCCAGCTGATATCAAAGAGCTTTTATATTTAATAAGTCTCAAGTGCTTACAATCACAGAGGACAGACAAGTACAGAAAAATACAACAGAACCAAACTACCCTCAAGGGCAAGATGAAACAGAAAATTAAGAGCCCAAGATTTCTTAAATGAGTAGAAGTCCACTTTCAATAAAAATGAAGACATTATACACAAATCATCCTGCTGTTTCAGGAGGATAGTTTATCTAAATATGATGTCAGGCAAAAACCACTGGAGCGCTGATGTTGAGTAGGTGTGTGCCAGAAAGCAGACATGCAAGTATTCTGGGAGAGGACTTCACCCCAAACTTTTTTTACCCCTCTCTGTTTCATCCAGGAGGGCAAACTCCCCCCAAAAAAATCCTTCTCCAGAGAGCCTTTCTGTGCTCTGCAACTCTGCTCACCCACCTGGCCTTCCACATCAAGCAGAAAATACTTTAGCTGCAGTGATCAAAAACATTCCCTTTCCTGCCCCACTGGGGGAATGCTGTTCCCAAAGCCCACTGGGGGTTGTTTCTGTCCCTCTAACACAAGGACTGTTTTAATTTTAGACTCGAGCTGTTGCTAACCAGAAACATCGGAAAGACATGTTTTTAGAGGCTTTAACCAACCCAGAACAAAGGTCTCAGCTGGAAGACACTCTTTCTTAAGTCCATATAACACTTTCTTGCTACAAGACATTCCCAGCACCGTGTGCAGGGCAGTCTCTTCACATGTGAGAGGCACCTCCTTCATCCTGAGATCTGTTGAACCCAGACAAGATGTCTTCATCCTGCCCTCCAGTTAGCTGGTAAAACACAAGCTTTAAAGTTCCTATATCTCCTCTCAGTCTCTGTATATATGGATTTGTGTCACCATCATAGATCTTT
Source organism: Atrichornis clamosus (assembly GCA_013400975.1). Classification (NCBI taxonomy): domain Eukaryota; kingdom Metazoa; phylum Chordata; class Aves; order Passeriformes; family Menuridae; genus Atrichornis; species Atrichornis clamosus. Next base: position 34,442 of record WBMZ01000054.1, read on the forward strand.
TATGCCCTTCTGCCTTTTCATCCATAGTGCTATCATCCCCAACCTCAAAGCTGTCCATTCTCTTCTCTTCTCTCAGTTCTACTTCTGCTCCATCAAGAAAGAGCCTTAAGGAGCATTGTCCTCAACTATAAAAGGCCATAGTAAATTCCCTTTCTTCATATTTCCCACATGGTTGCTTTCTGCAATGTTAATGTAGGGTTACCCTTCTCCCCCATCTTTCTCCTCTATCAGTCCCCACCATTATCCACATTTGCTGTCAATCTCATGTGACAATATATTCCTGCTCACCTATAAAGACAGAGTGCCACAACTCCCCGAGAGACTGAGACAGAGAGAGCATTTAAAGCCCAGGTAACTTTCAGTTGACTGTTTTTGACAGCGCAATCTTGGAAAGTTAAAGGAGCAGAAAGTCTGTGTTGACATCTAAGCAGACATCTATAATGCAGCAGCACAACTTTCTGGAAAACTTACATATGGAGGGCTCTGGGTGAGAAAGCAGCATAGCAGGGCTTTGGAAAATGGGAGCCCTGCAGAAGAGATCCAGGACTGAGGAGCATGAGCAATACTAAGGATGGTAAATTGTGACGTTACCTAGTGGTCCCTCTCTCCCTTATGTCAATACTGACAGGGTTAGACCTCCATAGTCAGCATTATCATCAAAAACTTAAATTTTCTTACAGGCGCAGAAAACAGGGAAGACAAAACAGCTTTACTTTACCTTTGGCATAAAAATAATACAAGTAGTGTAAAGAATATGACAGCTTTGAGAAGTCTATGACAGTAATTTGAAGAATCTGTGCCCCTGAAAGATTCAGTAAAGTCTCTGGCAGCTGGCGGCCTGACGGAGCTGAGATGATGCAGACACAAGGCTGGGACCCGTAATCCCAAGCAGCCGGGCTATTTTATTGTGCTTATTCTTGTGAAATCTACAGGAGATCTATGGATTCTTTAGCTGATAGTATCTCCTAACTGGCCTCCTTTATATCTCTACTCACAGCAAGGAAAAATGTCCTAAATGTTTGTGAGCAGGTTTCAGACACTTTTCTGACCACCAGCTTAAATTTTTAACTCTGCAGCTCTTGGAGGCTGTGCTCAGACATCTTAGATCTGTAATTTTCATAATAACAACTCAACTTTTGTCTAGATATTGCAGGTATCTTACCCCATTCTCTTTCTCTGATAATTTTACCTGGAAGAGACCACAGTGCTGTCCACAGATGGAAAGACATGAGAAAGAGACCTCCAACACTCATTTTTGGAATGAACCTAAATGGTTGACCATCCCATTTCTTACAAAGTACCCTTTCAAATCTTTTACAATTGTGCAGCATTCAAGGAATCGGGCTTTTCCCCCTCCTTTCTCTGTGTAGAGAGAAAGAGAAGCCTAGAGAGTTGCAAAGCCAGGAGCTCTGGAAGGCCTGCTGACCATCTCCATGTGCTCCCACTCTGCAGAGTGGCAGATTGAAGCCCATTGCAAAGAGACGGAAAGCGGATGATCTGCCAGGTAGAAGTTTGGTGGGGATAAAAGGTATGAGAAAACCACGATGTCTCATCAAAACCTCTGAAAAAGAAGTGAAATCCCTAATACTCACTTCTTCTACACCTTGTAGTAACCCTGTTGCATAGGTTTTGTCATGCACTTCCAGCCTTCTTAAGATTTACTTTGTTCTGATCCAGAGAAACTAAGCAGTTATTTTGCGGATGTCGATAAGCCCTTAAAAGAAGGGATTTCTCTTTGCTTGTTTGTTTGTTAGTTGGTTTTTAGTGTGGGTTTTGTGTTGGCTTTTTCCCCCCCATGATGTAGTTGGGCACTTTTACCTTCGCAGGAAAGGGGATACTATATACACCTCATCTGAGCATGATCAGGAAGGAAAGATTTTTCTTTGGAAATTTCGCATGAGCAAGCAACATTTTCCCAGCAAGCTTTGTTTATGTCCTTCAAATGTGCATTAAAATCTTCAGCTGCTAATGGCAGAGCATTTTGAAAATGTACTTGAATAACTGTGGAGGGGACCAACAATGATAGAATTAGCCAAATTAGGGATTAGCTCAGAAAAAAAATACAAGTAACAAAAGTATGATTTATGTTGATCCAAGTTTGATCTGCTTGAATTTTTAATTTTTTGTATTTTATCCAGAATCTATCTTCTGGCTGAATTTCATTTGTGCTCAGAAGAGTAGGATAAATTTGCGTGAGATAAATCATCCTTTATTAAAAGACCATACACCTAATTTATATCAAAATCTTATTGAATTCGGTAACATATGAAACCAAATCTGAAATTAAAATTAGTTTTCAGACTTTCCTTTCCTGATACAACATCTTTGAGAATATAGTCAAATATGCAGTGCTTATAAGAAGAAATTTTATTTCAGATAAATTACTTGGAATATACTATTTCCAAATGGGGGGGGGGGGCATCAACAGACTTTATCTGTCTTTAAGTCACTTGGAGGACACTGTCCACTGAACCAAGGGAAGAATGCCTGCTGCAACTTACTCCCTCACCCCCTTAAAATCCATTCAGAGATTTTTCTTCTGCTTGCTTCCTGGCTCCTTTTTTTAAGTTAGTAATCAAACCTTCCTCCTTCTGTCCTCTGCCTTTTCTGATTCCTAACTGTTTGTTCCACAGCAATCTTGTCCATCTTCTACCCACGATGTCTGTAGATTTCAGAAGTTTTAAGTATGTAAATCATTGACACTGCTTCTAGAAATGTTACTTTATCTGCATTATAATGATTCTGTACTTGCTAATGTCCTGCAGGACCTTTACATTTCTAGTGATTGTCTTGGGGCATAAAAAAGTCCTCAGAGTTACTGCTGCTTTTTTTAGGGTGGTTTCCACTGAGACCTCTCAGCAGAATACTCTTTATTGTAGTAATTTCTCTGAGAAAAAAAAATTCACTTCTTAAAAGTTACTGCTTCTGAATACAATGCATTTGGAATTAACAAGATGAAGAAAATTTCCCTGCTATATAATTAGCTTTTTGTGCTGGATCCATCTTTACCCTCATGCTGGCATTTTTATACCCTCCAAATACTCCAGCACACATGAAAGTTTACTTCCGTGACTAATCCTATCGATTTGGATCTGACTACACACATGAGTGAAGTTACGTGTTAATACAGGACTTTGCAGGCTCAGAAACTCTTAGTTGGAACTTTGTCCTCCCAGCCTTTCACCACGACCCTTGAATTCCAGTGGTGTTCATTCATATACAAATAAACAGACCAGGGAACCAAGGGATATTAATTGGCCTGGAGCCAGGACAAGGATGTCTTTTTTTTTTTTTATTTTTCAGTCTGAAATTCTCAGGTCTGGTCTCCTTGCCCTAATTTGTGATGATGGCTCACCATTCAGTACAATTCTTGACAGAGCTTCCCAAGAATCAACTGCATTTTAAAGCAAGTATTTGAATCTATGAAAAATGTAAGACAGTAGGTTTATCTGTTTGAAGTGTTTTGTAACACATTTACATAAAAAATATTCATGAATTTTAGTAAAGAATGATGTACAGGGTCTGAATTTTGTCTTGAATCAGTTTGTATGTATAGAAGAGCTGGTTTCATCATGTTGAAAAAGGAAATCCTGTGAAATATATTAAAACCCAGATGCAAGGTGGGTTTTATATTTTTTTATTTTTAATATCAGGTTTGCCAAAATACCAGGAAGGTTATGGAACTAATAAACTAAATCCTGTGCTCATGTGACTCAATTGCCTCTAGTCTGAAGCTAAGTCTGACTTAAAGATTCAAATATATGAAGTGTTTGTACAGTAGATGTGAAATGAGTATATCTAGGTATTAAATCACAAGCAAGTGTTATCCATCTGCTAAGTATATTAATGTACTGCATCATGTATACTGTAATATGCTTATATTAAATTTAAAGTGACAGAAGGCAATCAATTTGGATATTTGAAAGTGAAAGGCTTTTCCAACTTTCTTCCCAGAACAGTGAAGTAAGTTGTTTTTCTGGTGATTCTGAGCTATCTTGGCAGATATTATGATGTACCATACTACCTAACCTGCAAGGGAGGTGAGAAGTGAGGCAAGTCACAGAAGTGCTGGATTCTGCTTCTACCTTACATTTTCCCCATATAAGTATACAAAAGTTGAGTAAAATCTCATTTAGGGTGCAAGATGCACTCTAATTTGAAGGCTGAACTGAGCAGGAGAGAGATGAATGGAGGAAAAAGCAGAATGCAGATACAATTCGAGCCCACATAAAATGAATAATATATAAGCTCCATTTGAAAGCTGGAACCTTTGCAGAAGAAGGGTTTGCATAACCATTATTAACCATTCAAGCGTTTATCTTTGTGTGTGTCACCTCAGTTCTAACTCAAAGTCCTAGACCCCAATCCCTATTTGTATTTATTCTCTGTCTTCTGCCTTTCCTGCTCATATATGCAAAATATATCACAAATTGAACATGGCTCGTTGTTTTAGCAGATGAGTGCTTATTTTTCACTGATCTGTTTTTGCATAATTTAAATCACAAGTTTACGTTGTATCTGGTAAAGAAATCCAGCAGTGGACTGTGGAATGGTCAGCCAGAATACAGCATGCTGTAGACATAAAAAATTTGGAAAGAACTCCAAACACTAGTCCTGTCTGGTGGAAAATTGTTATCTGCAAACACCATTCACATCTTCAAACACAGGCCCATGAAATGCAAACAGTAGCATCTTGTGTCAATACCTTTGGCCTGGTCATACACAAGATCTGCTGAAACGTGGCCTCTAGAGATTTGAATCTTCAAAGTGAGAGTACTCCCCTCCTGGTGGGAAGTGTGGCTGCCTCAGGTCTGCATGCATGAGCACTTCACCAGGCCTTACTTAAAATTCTCCTTTTGCTGCTGCTTGGAGTGCTGCAGATTTGCCATTTCTTATACTCTGCCTGTATGTGTTAATGGCCAGCTCAAAATACCTGGGTACAGTCATTTCAAGCTGCTATATTCTACCTATCAGACACAGGATAGGTTTTTTGAGCATTACAAGTGTTTTGTAACCTGAACTTGCATCTTAAATGTGACCAGCAGCATCTGAGATACACTTCCTGACTGCAAGCAGTTAAATTACTGCTTGCCCATATGAAGTGACGTCTGGTTTACTCCTGGAATAGGAGTTTAACTCCTTAGACCAAGTTACTCTCTAACGCAAGATCTATAAATCTTCACCAATAAAAAAGGTAAAAAATAGTGGGTTTTTTTAAGAGAGACAGAAAAAAAAATAGAAGAAACCCAGTACTTTCATTGTATGGATAGCATTCTCAAAAGTGCTACAGCAATCTGGTTTTAATATTAGCTATGATCCTAAGTAGATGCCTTCTTGACTCTGGCATCAGCATGGCTGCAAAATAAGAAGCAGGCTCACTGGCACTGAACGTATGCATGTCCTGGATTCGCTCTGCCTCCTGCTTGTGGAAAGCTGGCAAAAGCAGCAATGTTGTGTCTTAGCCTTCTTTTTCTCCAGTTTATGGTGTTTAGATGGGACAGGCATACTGCAAAGCTGCCGGTTGTCCACTTGATGGTATCAAGTAACTGAGCATGGGAGGGTACGGCTGCTTAATGCTCTCTGCTCGGGCAGACGTGACCGGAGATTTTTATAACAGGTAAAACATCTGTGTTATGTTCTTCGCCTACACAAACAACTCCTGTGCTAGATTCAATCAGACTGTGCATAATTTAGCTTGTTGCTCAGATTCCGCAGTCCAGTCCAGTCTACTCTGAACCCACCTTGCTGTGAAGTGGATAAACAAAGCCTCCATCAGGAAAATCACCATGGTTTTGCTGTAAGAAGAGGACACTCCTAATTTGCATTTTCACAGGCTCTCTGTTATCTATGTGGAAACACATTAGGAAATAAGCTATTGGAAATAATGTATACTCAAATTCTGTCAATATCAAATAACTTCTAAACATTTTAACAAACTTTTAATGGACATCTTTCCCAGAACCACACTTTAGCAAAAAGAAAAATGTAACTTTAAGGTGGAGCAAGGAGAAAGACTTAACACTCATCTTTCTCCTCTCCCTCTTCTTCATCACGTTTCCCTTTGTCTGAGGATACGTGTGAGCAGACACATGCACACATGAGCATGAGCCTCGTCTCTTTTCAGAGGTGAGACCAGGCAGGGCTAACATTTCTTCCAAGTGTGTAGAGATGCAGCTACCCATTGCAAAAAAAAGCATGAAAGCAATTTCTTGGATATTTTAGAGTTGTGCTTTCCTGGTTTGGGCTTTGATTCTAGTATGGCAGATTTTTCTATTTGTCCCAGACAGAAAAAGAGAGGTGTCTCATCACACCTCTTCAGAATAAAAACCATCTAGCATGAGGTTTGTTACTAGGAAAATGGCTTTGCACTGTGTCCCACAGAAACACGGTGATCTGGCTCATATGGCAATCCTTATGGTGGCAAGAACATGCAAATCTAATGTAACAAGGCACTTTCTGTCTCAGGCTATTTAATTTCTGATGTAGAATATGCCTTGTCCAAAACAAACGGATGGCATGGTGCTGGGACAGAAAGATGCTTGGGCAGAAGGACTGCATCCCTTGGCCAAGCAAAACATCGAGTCAGGTCACATTGTCCCGTGGGTACATGGATGTCTGTGCCCCATATGGGGCACTGAGGCAGCCAGGGGATGTCCGTATTTGCCCTGAAATAAGAAGACCTGATCTTGGAAGGAAATTCCACCCTGGCCTAGATGAGGCAGCACCCACTTGCACACCACAGAAGCAGCGGGGAGCGGGCAGCCGTCCTGCCCCCAGCGGCGCCTCACTAACCCCCAGCACAACATGACAGTCATATCCTGAGGGTTTGCAGTGTTTGCTGGATGTCACCATGAGCAGGGGTGAGTAATGGTGCTGGCTACTAACAACAGGGGGTAATGTGAAGCGCTGGAGCTGGCGCCGATGGCTTCCAGCACCTCCTGGGCTGCCAGCCACTCCGAGGCAGCCCAGGCACCGCTCATACCATACTCATGGAGCCCATGCTGTGCGCCAAATAAGAGCATGTGGGTATTATTTATTTTCTTCTGTCAGTTTATTAATTCCAAATACTATTTCAACTTATTGCCAACAGATAGTCTGTGAGCAAGTCCTTGTTTTGAAAAGTGCAGTTGTTATTAACAAGTCCTGATCATAAGGTATGTGCTGCTTGGAGGACTTTGTTTGCAAACTATCCATTGCAACTCTTAACTATTTATTGTGAAGAAACTATCACCTAGGGCTATGTAATCATGATTTCTGCTCCCTGACTAGAGTACACAAATTTTTTTGTTTAGAAAGAGGAGATAAATTATGAAGAATAAATGACTAGCTATGAACTTCTGGTACACTCTATTCAAAGTCCACGTAGTTAGACTGCAACCCACAGAAGTTTTTTGGACCCATGTCTTCATGGCAGTTGTGACTGCTTGCATACTTGGGAAACAATAGGTAATAAAATGGCACAAATATGATTCCATAAGGAAGCTTGATTCACAAACAAACAGAATTGTCTGAGAAGTGCCATAGTTGGACAAATCTCTTTTTCTTCCCATGAGTCTTTATATCTTGTAAGTAGTCAGCATTCACATAAGTAAATGCCAGCCAGGGTGAGCTACATATTCTTCCAATTTCTGGTCCTGCTTTCAGAAGTTTCTCTCGTTGAAAAAGTGTACTGAACACAAGCAATGCCTCACAAAAATGCTATGTAAGAGATGCACTGTAGTAATGCCAAGATGAGAACCAAACTGCAGCAGGTCAATGCAGCATTCGGAAGATAAAGAGGCAGAGGGGAGAGGACCAGAAATCAACAAGCTCCCATCAGGCCACACCTGCAGTTCTTTGGATGTTGACGCTTCTTTTCTAGTCAACCAAACTAGGCACAATGAAAACTGGCCAGTGTGAAGGTAACAGTGAAGAAGCAACTCAATAAATAAACAAGCAGAAAGAAAATTGGCTAAAATTAAGCCTTCTCCGTACAACGGGAAATTAGTGCATGCTGCTCCTTTGGAAGTGAGCCCTCGTGTCGCCTGCCTGCGACGGTGAATTATACACGTTTATCCTCCACACTCCAAAAAAAGAAGGAGAGGACGGAGCGCTCCCGTGTTTTACGCCCGCACCGTGGGCATGACAGCCCAGTCATAAACCACCGTAAATTTGCCCGGTGTTCCAGAGCTTCCCCGGCGCGGGCAGCCCCTTGCAGCCCCTTCCCCGGCACAGCCAGGCGCGGGCGCCCCTCCCGAGGCCTCCGCGACCCTCGCCCTCCTTATTTGCGGGTCTGATGTCCTGCGCGCCGCGCAGACATTATGCAAAGAGAGCCCCCCGCGCCCCGCGGGCCGCCCCTCTGCCTAGGTGAATAAATTATGCCGATGAGGGCGGGGATGCGGGGCGGCCGCTCCGCGGCTGACAGCGGGGCAGCGCGGGCTGCCTGCCGCCTGCGGGCTTCCCCGCCTGGCGCGGCGCGGCTGCTGGGCGCCGGCAGGCAGGTGGAGCGGGAGCAACAAGTCCTCCGGCGGCGGCGGGGAGGGGAGCGGGAGGCGGAGGGGGGGCGCTTCCCGCCCCGCGCCTGAAAACCTCTCTGACAAGTGGCAAAGCGCTAGCAGAGCACGCTGCTCCCTGCGAAGGGCGGCTGGAAGCCGCGGGGGCTGGCCCCGCACCCAGCCCTGCTGCCGGCTCGTGGCTCCTCGCCCCCCCTCCCGCCGCCACCCCTGCTGTGGGGGGAGTCGCGACCCGCTGCCGGGCCGTGCGCGGTGCGGTGCGGGCTGCGGGGCGCGCCGCCGCTTCGCCTTCAAAGTGTGTGAGCCGGCTGCTGGCTTTCCTTCTACTTACCGCTATTTTTTCGTCTTTTACATCATTATTTTGCCATTTTGTTATTTATTTTCTCGTACTTCGTTGCTGTTATTTTTGTTGCCGTTGTTTGTAAACTAATTGCCTCCATGGGGGGCGGAGGAAAGGAAATCAAAGCTGCCGCAGCTGAAGGGTGTGCGAGCACGCTGGGGAAGAGCCGAGGAGCCGCAGGACGGGATGGCAGCGGCAAGCCCGGCCTCGGGAAGCCCGGCTGCGGCGGAGACCGCTGTCCGCGGCGGGCCGGGCCGGTCGGCTCCGCGCTGGCCGCGCTGCTCTCGGCGCTGGCGGCGGCCTCCTGCGTCTACCTGGGGGTGCGGACCAGCGACCTCCAGGCCAGGGTCGCGGCCATCGAAGGCGCCCGAGGGGGCTTCTCTGCCGCCGCTCCGCTCCCGCCGCTGCCCGGCTTTTCCTTGGAGCAGCTGAACGCGATGATGCAGGAGAAAGTGGAGCGACTTCTCGCCCAGGTGTGCGGGACGGGGGTGGCCGCTCTCGTGCGGTGTGCCTGTGTCGGGCATGGGGGATTCTGTGTGTGGGGAGGGGAAGGCGGCCGAGGCGATGAGAGGGCGGCCAGAGCGAGCTGCTCGGGTGGGAGGTGGATGGGGAAGCGGGGCAAGTGAGCACGCATCCCCGCGGGAGAAACGGGCCGGGGGGCGCCCCGGGCTGCTGGAACGGGCGGGGTGGGGGGGGTCGCGGGGGACCCCTGCGTACGCCCGCCCTGGGGCGCTTTTTTCCTCTGTAATTTGCCGCCGTTCCTGCGCTTCTCGACCGCGCGTGTCGGGAAGGCAGAAACACGGGGATCACTGGCGGCGGCGGCGGGGGGGGAGAGTCCGAGGAGTCGGGCTCGGTTCTCTTGTTGCGGCGGTGGTGAGGTCAGCGAGACACCTCAGGCCGAGTCCAAGCGAAGAGGCCATCGCTGGTTGCGCAGCCCGGGGCACAGCGGGAAATCCCAGCCTGCGGCCGCGGTCGGGAGCTCTGCCTGTGGCGGAGCGAGCTCGCCGAGTGCCCTCACGTTGCTTCTCTCGCCCCCAGAAATCCTACGAGCACTTGGCAAAAATACGAGTAGCGAGAGAAGCGGCTCCAGAGTGCAACTGCCCACCAGGTAACAGACACAGCTTGGAAATCTGGAGTGTTTGGTATCCCATGTTTTTGAAATACGCCTTAGTCAGTTCCAGGGGATGCCTCTTCAATCAACAGCTGTTCCTTGGGTGGAAAAGGTGTAAAGCCCAGAATAATTTGTTTCCACTGTGGCGCTAGGTTGGAATTAGTGCATACAAAGCCCCTCCCATTAGGCTGGATGTTACCAAACAATAACACTTATGAAGAAGTTAATGATCTACTCTAACAAGATGAAATATATTCAGTCTTTAATGGGGTAGTACTGAATCAAGGCATTGTGTGCTCAATTTGGGAAGTCGAACAAAAGTTCCTAGCAAAAATATTGAACAGTTTATAACATGGATTGAGATAGGTGGAGGGTCTGCTGCAAGTTAGCAGTAATATATACAAGAGCTTTTTTCTGACTTGTTTTTCTGTAGTCTTGGTTGAAAGCAGTTTCCCTAGGAAGGAATTGCAGGTTTTCTTACTGAAAATTTAAAACTGTGTGTGTTTATGCAACCAGGGATATTGCTTGACTTTGGAAGTGGGCCCTCTAATACTGCAATCAATTGTTTGTACATTTATGCTGCAATGTTTCCTGTGGTTTTTGTGCTCCTTTTTGATAGTCTCATAACTGTCAATGTTGTTTTAGCTCTATAAACTTCTTCTAATGTATATTCAAGTTCAGATAGCATCTTAGAAGTTAAGAAAATTATGCCAGTGTTTCACAGGGTGATGTAGGAATTCCAGCATCCTCTGTGATGAAGCACACTAGATGCAGAGTATGCTTCACATATCCTCTCACTCTGTATGAAAAACCATCTCTTTTACAGGTGGAATATTGACTGTCAACAGGACTTAAGCTGATTATGCTTGCCAGCAGGATGTGTGATAGTACTGTGTATATAAGGAAGGAGCTCTTCTAGTTTAGGACTTAATTCCTGCCAAACTCATCAGTCTGAAAGGACTACTGAATCTCAGTGCTCAAACTGCCTACAGTGGTTGGTACACTATTCTGCTGATGATACAGCTGAGAGCAGAGTATTTACTGGCTGGTGTAGGAGTTGCCATGGCTATCATGAAAAGGACAACATTTATGGCTAGGACTGTTTTAAAAGAGTGCATAGAATTACTCAACTCCCAGCTAGTTTTGGTAAGGAGCATCAGTTTCTTGCTGTACTATATATATTTTTTTCCTTTAAGGCTAACATAAACAAACTGTCTTGACTTTATTTTTTCTGTTGCTTAACGGCAATAAATTACAAGATTGAAGTCTGTGCACTGAAAATGAGGGTTACTCATCATGTTGTTTACAGAGATGTATTCTGTGGGCCTGAAATAAAGCAGAATTTGATGCTAAGCTCTTTCCCTCTTTCTTCTTTCTTATTTAAATCCATCTGAGATAATGTTTTTGCTTACTGTTTTCCTACTAAAGGTCAATATCTACTTTTTCATTGTTGGTCTTACATGCTGCTTTGCTTCTGCACTACCACTAGAGCTCTACATTATACCAATTTTTATCTGACCTTTTTTCTTAAGAAGTACATTTTACCAAATAGATAATGAGCAACAGAATATTTCTCACATACATTATAAAAATCCTTGCTACATGAAGTACAAAGTGATTCAGGAAACATTTTTGGAGGAGCAAGTTTTATAGGACCAGGAAAATTTACATGAGTCATTACAAAGTAAAAAAATGTAGTTGCAGAGAGGAGGGATTAGAAATGTGATATGGAGCTTTTCACCTCTTGGTAGCTGTTTCAGTTTGGAAGCAAGCTTTGTAGTGACTGAAAGATGTTACCATGTGGTAGCCTCTTTTTGCAGTTGATGCTCTCATGCTCATTGCCAGTGGACAGGTGTCTACCTCAAAATGGCATCATTTGGGAGCCTTGTCTGAGAGAGCAGGGGCTGAGTGGCACCACCACCTGAGCACAGTGGCAGGCATTAGGCAGAGCAGGAGGCGATGGAGCAAATAAATTGTTGTTTCTTCATTTGGTTTGCTCTGTTAGAATTCCTTTTTGACTGCACAGGATGGGCTTTTGTTTTAATCCTTAATGCTGCTACTACAAATAGTTATATTCATAAAGGTATTTGGTTTAATAGGGAAAGTATCATGGTAACTCAGTGGTTTTTCTGTTGCCTGCTATTTGCAAAGCCAAAGAGTACATTGCCTCTTTACTTGCCCACATGGTTCCCTTTTGCTGCTTTATTCTGCTCAACTTACGCATTTCTTTCCTGTGTTTCTGTAACAATAAAAGACACGTCTGTTAGAGATGACTTTGGAAGGTCTTCATGGTACAGAGGTGATTTTTGAAATGCCCCTGTGCTGTGAGAAAAGGTCGCTACTGAATGGCCACCAGGACAGTTTCCATCATCCTTCTCTTGAAAGAAAAATAAAGATTATTTAAAAGTAGGTTACATTATTCTCTACCAAAAGAAGAGAAGGAAGTTCAGTCTTCAGATAGCAGGGTGAGAGTGTGGCCTCTGGTTAAGGATTAAAGTTATGAAATTGTTGTAGATGCCATTAGCTTGAGACGTTCATCCCCTTGCAGCTCTCTATAGTAGGAACCTGCACATTCAAATGAAGAGGGTTTGAATGGCTCAGATACTTAGGGAAGCCAGATTCACAGGCTCGTAGCTTGCAGAGCAGTCTACATGTAGCTCCTTCTAATTCAACAGCCTTGAATTTTATCTGGAGGGAAGAGTGGTCACGTCTCTCTTTAAAAACTTTGTTTTCACTAAATGTGATTTTTCTAATTCTTATTTTCAGTTCTCTTATAAAAGAAACATGGTGTGATGTGATGTTAGAGTTTTGGTTTTAATTCTCCGCGACTAAAACCAGATACCAAAGATTTTGTAAATATTTAAAAAATTACAATAGCAGGCATTCTTTCTCTGCTTAAGGCAGAGTAATAAAGTTTGAAAAGTAAATTTGTGCTGACATTCCTCTTAAATTACCTCAGCTCTAATAAGAGTGCCAGCGTAAATCTCGCACTTTTCGCTGGTGCTGCAGTCACTGCTGGTAGTTGGCATTCTGCACATAGGAGTGGGGGGACAAATTCAGTGGCTAAAATAATTTTAAGCATAATAAATTAATTTTCATTTGCCAGATGTATTTTTTAATTGTAAATTAATGTTTCTGTACTGTAAAAGATGAAGAGAAAATGTAGGTGTATAGGTAATTATTTCATACTTTTACATCTTTCCCTAAGTGGCTGTGGGAGCATAATCAGCTCTTATGAGGAACAGTCAAGCATGGTGCTGGGTATTTCCTACTAGGTGCCAAGAATTACACAGTTCTGGAAAGAGCAACACATGCAGAAAGCAGATTGAATAGAATTTAAAGAATTTTTTTTTGTAGATTCTCTCAGATTTTCCTCTTCCTGAAACCATTCACATATGACTGGACTTCTAGACTTCAACGAAAATGAACATGTGCTTACATGTTTTAGTGGTCTGATCATTTATATATTGTAAGGGTCAATTTCTGACACTTGCAGTCATGTGCCATGTTGTCCCAGTGTGTAAGTGGTCCTCAGAGCCTGCTCGCTCTGTGAGTCAGACAATGTTGTCAGGAGTGGGAATCAAACCTGTTAGTACAAGAAGTTCAAGCTTTCTCAGCGGGAAGGCTGGCAGGTGATTATGTACAGTTCTGCATGTCCCTTTTTACAAGGAACCAGTTTTAGGAAGCAAAAATGTTTGGTTTTTTTTTTTTTCCCCCTCTTCTATTTTGAGGTAGACCTTTAGAATTAATTTATTCCTTAAAAGAATACATCTCTTTAATTCTACATTGACAAAGTATAAGTTAGATAACGTGAGAGATATCCTTTAACTCTACAACTGTACAACACACTGTGTATGTGTGTTCATGAAAAGTTATGGGGTCTGTAGGTTTTGAGGTTTTTGTTTTTTTTTTTCCTCTCCAGAATGGTAGCTGAACTTCAGGGTTGGGTACCTGTCAAAGTTGACTGCAGATTTGCTTTTGCTTTAATTTAGTGCCACAGGTAATGTTTCTTTCTTTGTTATTTCTCTTGCATTTTTCTCATCAGAAAATGTGCATTTTTCTTCCTCTTGTGACTTCAGTGTCTTCACAGACTCTGCCCCTTTCTGTAGCTTGAAACCCTTTCCAGGCACAGACACTCTGATCATTCTTTCTTAGCCAGCTATTTTGTGCTGTTTTTGTAATCATGTCATCTTGATTCTGTGTTCCAATCCTAAAGAGCTTTATGGTTTGGCATTTGAAGTACCTCCTATTTCACTGTGTAATTTGCTGCCATCAGGTTTGTTTCAGTGTAGCTGCGTGCACATAAACCTGATCATTCAGGAGATGAAATGCCATGAGCCAAGGGGTTTTTTTTTTTGAGGGTGTATAGGATAGTAGTTGGTTTTATTCTTGTTTTAGTAGTTCTAGTGCAAGAATTGTGTTCTACAGCTGCAGTTCTTCAGTAAGATGATGAGTCTGCTGCGTGTATTTTGATAGCAGCATGGATGGCAAAGATCAGTGTATTTTCTTAGCATCCCAGTACTGTTTTTTGTTGTCTTAAGCATCTAATGTTTGTTTTTACATGCAATGGAAGTACAATTTAGGCACTTTCTTATTTCCACATGTTTCACAAGGACTGTTCCCTGGAGCATTTCAATTGGTGAGGCTGAAAGGATGGAGGAGAAATCAGTTTTCGGGATTAAAAGAATCACAGAACAGATATCAGCAGGGTATTACTTTTTTTTTTTTTGTTGTTTTAATTATGCTTATAGTGAAGCAGTTCTGGAAAGAGTGAAGAGGCAAAGAAAAGAGGAGCTGTCTTATGTGTTTACTAGTAGCAAGACCTAAAAGAAAATGCAGATAGAGACAGAAAGTATCCAAAGTGGTTTTTTTCCTGTTACTTAAAATTTCAGAGTGTGCAGTCTGAACCTAGCTCCCAGCACTACTTATTTCTGCCACGTCTGTATCATCTATTTGCTGAATGCAGTGCTCAGCTCTAATTTTGTAATTTTTCTGACAGGTCTCTGAGTTCCCCTTTCATACCTTCACTGGTTTGATATTTTTCATTTCAGTTCCTAGATCCAAGACGTTTATTGATGTGCAGCAGCATGCGACCTTCTGGGTAGTCAGTTGTCTTCTTTGGATGACTGCTTAAAGATAGGTTCTTCCTCACAAAATAGCTAAATATATTTTATTGGCTAAGATGTGACCTTTTAATTCCCTTCCCTCTGGGTAAGGAAGTAGGGTGTGTAGCATGATGAATGAAACATAATGTGGCTCAGAAGAGAACTGATTGACAGCAGACTGCACCAGATTTCTGTGTTTTGAAATATTATTGATCTCAGCAGTGTCATAGCAAAGGTTGATTTGACTGCAAAAGTGTTATTAACAAAAGGTTTTTCTGTGACTTGAGTTTAATACATTTTAACCTGTGCACTTGCGTCAAACAAGGTATATCAAAAGGAAGGTTTAATTACCTGCATTAACTGTTCTTAGGTGAGAAAATATTATATATGTTCTTGTATATATTCTTATGCTTCCTTGTGTATGGCAAGGAACTGCTGAAGTATCACAGCAGTTCAGGTACTGCGAGTGTTGCAGTGGGAGAAGTGGCTGTTAAATCCACTTCTGGAATAATGCTTCTAGTGTCTGTGATTATTTTTTTTTTTCTTGTTTTCATTCTTAAAATGTGAAATACATATGTCTGTGTCCTTCAAGAGTCTTTAAAGCTTATATAACTGAGTTTTGTTTAGCAATGCTTACCCCTTGTCCTTTTCCTTAAACGTTAGTGAGTTCTTGGGAATGTATTGCCAGAAGTACAGCACTGATACACCTGCATTACAACACTCATCCTCTTTCTCACTCCCTTCTAAATTTACTGGCTGCAGCTTACCTGTCTATTTTGTCTACACTTAGCACAGTAAGAGTCAGCTAAATTTGAAAACAGCATGACTGACAGCAGCTGTTTTTATAGGGCCTTTTAGGTTACCAGATAGAATCATATAATTAATATGTTCACGTTACCAACCCTGTGAAACCATCCATCTTGCTTCAATGCACACAGACCTTGAGTCATGCTGCTAACTGCAGCCTCTTCAGGAAGGCTGGCGTGCACAGAGCACCTTTCCCCTTCATCATTTCAGTCCGTTTCCTAAGTCAGTCACAAAAAAGGAAATCTGACCGCTCACTGGAAACTATTAGTAAGAAGGAAGAAGGCACAGAATAATACGGGCTGAGAGAAACACTTTTCACTCTGTGGCTGCAGCTCGCAGTTAAATGATAAACAGAGTAGTGAACATGATGCTGAAGGCTCGTTTTTTGGAAGCTTGTGTACTGTCATGTTTTTACAGGTTAGACTTACAGTAGAACAGGGCCTGCTTAATTTCATCTGCTTGGGACTTTTAATGAGATTAAGTTAAGCAGAACCAGCTGTTTGTGAGAGCTTAATCAAAATAAATGTCAGGACAAATTTTCAGAACAGAGTGCCCAACTTCAAAGTGCAAGTTTCATATATACCTTCCATGTAAATACTTTTTTTTGCCTATGTAGAATTGAACAACTTTAGAAATGCTGGTCTGGTTGATACTCCAGGAGATCATCTGATGCATGCTACTGGCCTCTGAAGCAAACATATCTAGGCCGTCATTGTCAAGTGTTTCCTTCCATGTGGTTCACAACTGCAGTGTGTAGTCATTTATGGCTCAACAAGTTGTTTGTTCAGCCTTAATTTTGTGATTAAGTGCTGCAGCCTCATGTAAATAGTCTCCTTAGAATTGTGCTGCTCTGTAAGTAGGTAAACACATACTGCAGGAAATTGCTAATGCATTGACGTGCCCAAGCTAAAATATTCTACTATAGAAATACTTCCATAGGTTGCCTAGTTTTTAGCAGGCAGACTACAATTTCCTGATTTGTGAAGCAAACCAATTGTTCCATCTGTCATGTTCATGAAGAAATCCTGATCACTCTGTTCTCCTTAAAACAGCTACTACAATATGTTAGAAAACAGTCTTGATTGTGATGCACTCTATAATAGACTTGTCCTGTCTTCTCCTCTCCTGTTTTGTCTCTTCTTGGCAGGGTTGGAACTGTATTAAAATGTTTCTCATTTATATGTGCAGATCTATATTTATAGAAACAGGCATTTACATGTAGTTGTGAATATTGCATGCATGTTTGTAGAGAACTGTTTCTTGTACTTGGAAGGCTTTGAAACAGATGATGATGATGATGCCTGGTAAGCTTTTTAAAGAGTTATGGAGTTACTATACAGCTATCTAGAATTTTTTGCTAGGTTAGAAATATGTGTCGTAAAATATATTAGAACATATATTAGAAATGTATGTCCTTATAATCACCAAAGATAGGAAGACAGCCATTTGCAGGGCAAAGAAACAATAAATGGAATGAAGAAAGAGAGTGTAATAACAGAGGTGATAAAACTGGGATGTTAATTTTTATTTTAGAATGTTATGAAAATTAATACAATGATTTCAGTGTTTTCTGCTTAGACATCCTCAACCAAGAAGCAATGCAGCTTTTAAGCATTAATGTTTTGTCCTACGCTGTTTTTAAAATTGATCATGGAGTTGACAAACATGAAGCAAGTATAGCTTTTATTTCATAAGGTAATAGATGGAGGTCTGTTAAAATCAGTGCTTTTAGTTCAATTTAGGTTAGTTAGGCAATAGAATTATCTTTGGTTATGAATTAATATAATTCTGCAATTATTTTATTGGGCAAGTATATAAGAAGGTTTATTGAATGATTTTTGGTTTTTTTTTAGATGCATGCGAATTTAAATTTGGGACTTTGGGAATATGACTTGCAAGGTTTATTTCATAAATGCTGACCTTTGCTAATATATTTTGTTTGTGATGACGATGGAGAGTGGATCACAGATTAAGAGACTCCTGGGAAGGTTGAAAAGGAGACTGTGTGTGGAATAATGAGGGACATGAGTCTCTCTAAGTAGCTTCCCCTACCCTTCTGTGGCCCTTCCACAAGCTCATCTGAAGAAGTGTTGAGGAGAAGGGTGTCAAATGATCTTTCTCTTTGATCCTTGGTCCCCTTTTTAATGCAGTACCCGGGACTGTATATCGTAGCAGTACGATGGTTTTGGTAGTTTGTCACACTCTGCCCTATCCTGGACACACAGCAGGCTGCCTGCCAAGTCACGGTGCCACAGTGTCCGACACAGGTCACCTTAGCAAGGAAAACCTGCATAAAGCCAGGTGGCTGATCCACTGCTTTCTGCTGACTGAACGAACTGGCTCATGCCAGGTGCTGCTTCAGTCTCTTGATGCCTGAGAGGCGCTTCCTCTGATCAGCAAAGATTTGTGGGAGGGAAGTTTTTATCTTCTCTTCTTCTTTGTTGTTTCTTTTTGTTCATTTGTTTTGTTTTTAAAAATAAAAACGAAGCTCATGGACTTGGCACTTTCTATCCTTTTAAATAGTTTTACTACTCTTAGGAGCGTGGGGCTGTAAAGTAAGAGCTCTAAATATAATGGAAGAAAGAAAATGAGTAGTTTTAAAGCCTTTGCTAGTTTACGCCATCTTAAGAACCCCCTTCCATTTATTTTACCTTCCATTTGAGTATTTTCAATATTCCTTCTCTGAATATAATAGCACAGAAAAAAACCCATACCGCAAGTATGGGTTAAAGGTTTAGCTTATGAACTAGGCTTCTTTGATAAGCATAGTCTCTCTCAGCACACTGTGCTTAAGATTTTGCTGAAAAACTGCTATTTAAAAGATTCTTTTTCTAAAACTGGGTGCAAGGAGGAGCAGGACATGCCCTGTGGTTGAGGAACACAGAAGAACTTCTGAAATAAGGAAAATGTATGGAAAGTTGGAGATCAGAATATCTTATCAGAGGTTTGGCTGCCATTGCAGCAGTGACAGATTTGTGCATGCGTATCTGGAAGCAGAACATCATCCTGTAACTTGAAGGACACTAAATAAACTCTCTCAAAAGATATTTGTGTTAAGGGCATAGCTGGCTACAAAGGTCTTGCTTGTAATGGTAGTAACTGGTTGTGTTGCTAGGAAGTGATGTAAGGTTTCTTATATATCAGAGCTTCAGCTGGATGACAGTAGGGTCCTCAGTGCTGAAAGTCAAAGTGTGTACATCTTAAGTTGAGGAGGTATTTCCTTTAGCTGGAACCTCTAATAATCTCTAAAGAATATGAGAACCAGCTGCTTGAAGGCACTTCTCCTCTTCCTCCCCGCCCTGTGCGCTTACTCTCTAAGCTCCTGTTCCGATTCCCTTGATCTTCTCAGAGGAAGCCTTGATACCTGAGCAGAGGGGTATGGCCACAGGGGATTAAAAGGATAAACTCCATAGCCAGTGTATTAATATTTTCTTCTCCAGTCACAGAGTTTACATCCAGATGATGCCCAATGGCATCTCCGTGACAAATACTGTACACTGTTGACTGGAGAGTCTCTGTACTGTCAGCTCCTCTGGTGCTTTTTATCAAATGCTCCTTTAATGTTTTCAGTGCCACTGCTGTTCTGCTGGTTACTGCCGGCTGAAGGGTGACGCGTGTTGAGAACTGTCACTTCAGCTTGACAGAGAGGTGATTAATATACTATTTATATCATGTCCTTCACCTCTCAGACAGGATAGCTTTCTCAAACTTCAGTAAAATTACTTTCTGACTTCTGCTTTGGTTCTTATACCAGGAAGTGTGCTCTGTGCACACAGACTCAAGTGTAGATCAAAGCTGTGGTCATTGTTAAGGTGGTCCTTAGGGCAGTGATGAGCTTGAACCCTGCTCTTGTTTGTTCTCTGTCCTGGTGGATGCTTGATAGTTGTTTGTGTCAGATAATAACATGCAGCTCAGGGAATGGCTTTAGTTGGCACTTAAAAATGCAGTGGTATCGCAGAAATGGATCATGATGTTTGTTGTGGCTATCTGTGTGTTTATGAAAAAGTCTCTGTTCAGTAAGAATCATCCTGAGTACGTTTCCCTGGTGGTTCCTGTGAGTAGGCACACAGACTACTGATGGGTCAGAGACTGAAAGACACAGTGGTATGGCATCAGTTTAAGGTGAACCAGTGCTTAGACAGCCATTGTCAATACTTACCTAGAGTTGGTGTCTTTGTGATGATGACAGCCATGTTTGTAGAAGGCTGGAAGGGTTCTCTGAGTGAAGATGAAGTATTTTTCCAATGCAGCAAGCATGTAAGTGCACTGTATTTCTTTAGTGTAGGGAGACTAATCTTAGTGCAGAGAGATGAGTTTTTAAGTCTGACAGTTGTGGATTTCACTTTATGACATCTTTGCATAATTCCTTAGTTTGAATTCCAGGCTGAGCCATGTCATAATATGTGGTAAGAGGACTTTGTTTTATGACTTCCAGTTAAGAGACTGCACATAAACTGCACACAGAGTGGCCAATTAAAGAATATGAGCCTTGAAAACCGAACCACCAGCAACAAGAGAAAAATAGAGAGAGACTGAAATCGTCACTTTTTTTCGTCTCTTAAAATTATTTTGCTGCTACAGGATGTTACTTTGATGTATTTCAAACAATTACAGTTCATTTTAGGATAATAAGGAGAAATTAATCTGTTTTCAATGTGTAGTATAACAAGTGCAACACTCTGGAAACATTCTGGAAAAAGCTCTCTCATAGCTAGTTTATAGGAATGCACCTTAGAGGAAATATTGTGGTTAATAGTTACATCAGGGACAACTAAGTAACTTCTGTATTGTGATTGTATTCCTTTGCAGGACTACAAGGGTGGGATAGAATGTCTTCATATTTGAGAGTTCTTGGATCTCTAAAACAGAATGGATGTAAATACATTAACCAAAGCTTGCATTTGACAAGGTATTCATAAATTTGAAGAAAGTTACTGTCTAGAGGACCAGAAGTTAATTTCTTTCCAACACAGTCCTCATTTGTGCTTTGTAATCAGCTCTCTGTGCTCCATTTTGATCAGGACATAATCAGCTGGAATAACGTGTGAACGTAGTTGTAGAAACATACACTTGTGACTATAGTAACCTTTTGGGAACTTTCTTTAAAGTATGTTTTGTTTTCTAATTGCACAGGTGGGCAATGCCAGTTCAAATCACTTATAGATAGAAGTAGCCACTTTCTCTAACACAATTTCTGATATCCAAATAGTATTTTACTTTTATCTGAAGGTGGGTGAAGAGGCTTTAAACTGGAACTCTGACAATAATCAAACCTGATATATGCATATACCTGACTTCAGTTAGATATACATTACTTCAGGCACATTAATAATCCCAAAGATTTTAACTGAAATCAGTAGTTACTCTGGAATCTGAGAGCAAAGTGTGGCCTCAGTGTTGTTTTTTTCTTTTTGTTACTTTTTTCCCTTTGGATCCTAGTGCATGCCTGTTTATGTATGCAGCCATTTCCATTTACTTTACTTTGATATATAGTTATTTTCCATCATACAAATACTACTTTTTATTCGTTTACCATTCAGTTTATTGTTTATTCTTTCCAGTCTCTGAGCAAGAACATTATGTCTGTGTCTATTTCTAGAAGTACTGAACTAGGTTTGTAGAACTGTAAGAGTTCTGGCTGCACTCGGGGACAATCTGAATAGTAAAAGTTACTAAACTTGCTTATTTCCATGGAGAAATTGCACATTCTCGCACATTAATTCATAGTTCACAGACCAGTGAGTATTGTTTTGACAATTGTTCATTGCTTTGAAGTGATTAAACTACTAAAAATTGTACAGAAGTGTTCAGAACATCAGTTCTGAGGGATAAGGGGAAAAAAATATATAAACAGCTGGACCTTCATTTCCTTACCAACATGACTGAAGTCTGCATATTTGTGTGTTTCTACTCAAATGGACTTTCATACTTGGACAAGAGGTGATCCCTCTGTTCAAGTCAGTTGTCCTTTTAACTCTGTGAACTAGATCTCCCATACTCCACTTTGCTGATGCTATGCTTGAAAAGTCATTATTTGCTTAACCCAAATGTTCCCTTTCTTTTCTCTAAGCCGAACAATCTAAGTGACATCAGCAGCTCCTGGTAAGTCCATTGCCCTTGAGACCTTTCCCTGTTCTGCTCTGCCTCCTCAGGACTCTGGTAGTCCCGAGATAGTCTGATGTCCTCCTGTTGAGGTGCCCCGAAGTGCAGACAGTCCCCGAGGTGAGGCCACCCCAGCGACACCGTGCTGGGTGGGACAGTTGTCTCTCTCAGCTGGCTGGGGGTGCTGTGCCCCAGGCACCCCAGGTTCCTGCTGGCCCTGCCGGCTGCCGGGTTGGCTGTTGACTCGTGTTCTAATTGCCATCAGCTCAGACCCTCTCACTTCTTCCCGCAGGGCTGCTCTGCAGCCTCTCCCCCAGTTTGCATGTATAGCCAGAATTACCCAGTCCCAGGTAATCTGGGACTTGAATCTGGCACTTGCTCTTGTTGAATTCCAGATGGTTGGCGATGGCACGGCTCTCTAGTCTATCAGGGTATCTTTGTAAGGCCTCTCGACCATCGATGGAGTCCACATCTCATCCTAGTTTAGTATCATCAGCAAACTTAATGTACGTTTGATTCCTGCATCCAGATAATTTGTAAAATCATCAAAGAGCACTGGCCTTAGAATTAACCCCTTGGGAACCTTGCTGCTGACTGGCCACTCACAGATGTGACCGCATTTACTAAACTCTTTGAGCCTGACTCATCAGCCAGTTGCTCACACAATGTATTATGGTCTTGTCTATCTGTATGCTGGAATTTTGTTCAGAAGAATACTGTGAGGAGCAGTATCAAAATCTTTGCTAAAATCCTAAAACACCACATCTACTGACTTCCCTTGGTCGATTAGATGGGTAACCTTTTCATAAGAGAAAATATCTCAGTCTGTGTTGTTAAAGAAATATCTGTACTTGGAAGAAAATCTAATTGTCAAAGACTGAGATAAGTGAGGAGCAATACACCATGGTAGTGAGGTGCCTGGTTTGTTTATAGTTAATGAAGAAGAATCAAGTCCTAAAAGGAAAAAGAGTCAAAAAAATCCTCTAGCATTTTTCCATACAGCTTTGCAGCATCTGGGAAAGATTAGCTTAGGGTGGATTTCAGTATTCTAGAGATTATCTCAATGCTTACTGCTCGCTCAGTCTGAGCAGCGGATGACAGCAGGATATGCTGAAGTGTAACTGCTGAAAGGGCTCCTCAAAACTTACCAAATGCAAGTCATGTCAAGAAGGAATAAAACATGACATGTCTGTGGAGTGTCATGTCTGAAGCACGTGCAGGGACTTGGTGGCAGAAGGTGGCGTGAGTGTCCCCTGTTTCTGGGACGTCTCCTAGATGATGTGTATAGTCAAGGAGTCATGGCACATCCTCAGCTTCTGGAAAATCGTGAGTGGGGAGAATGCACAGCCTGAATGTTGTGCTTCTGACAGGGGGTGCTAACATGCTGTGTGGTGCTGACAAGGGATTTACGGGAAGATGAAGGCTAGTGGGAACTAGCAGTAAGTTATTCTCTAAGCAAGGCACTGATTGTAACTCCTTCCAATTCTACATCACTCTCTTCTGCTCTGGCAGCAAGACTACACAAGCAGAAGCATGTAGTGCATGTGTTGGCTTCGTCTGTGTTGAAAGCAGTGCTCCTTGAAAGCCGCAGGAGCTATCACACTCTGTGTGTTACCTCTCCTGAAACATGTTAAATTGTCAAGGCCAATGGTCTGTAGTAGAAGTTAACGCTGAGATGCTACAGGCGCACAGATGGACTTGAATGATTTCAAAAGCTGTTATCATCCCTCCTTTCTTGATCACATTGCTGTAAGTGCTTTCTCGCTCTTTCATTTCCTGCTTTGTGTAGATCAGGAAGGACAACAACTAGGGCCTGAGCTCTGATCCCTCCTATGGACTGGTATTTTGCTAGAAGCAAACTTTAATTATAGTCCCTGATTTTCTTTTCCCCAGACACATATAAACTATGTTTGGCTCAGTAACCTAGTGACCACATATTGCTCTAACATGGGTGTTTGTTTTGTAAAATGTGAGACTTGACAGAAAAAGAGTGGTGGGTACAATATTATTATGTTGCTATTAATCGTACTTTGAGATGAACTATAATTGTTTAACTTAGTTACTAATAACAGCACTTGGATAGGGACTAATGCAGCCAAAATTTTTCTGACTCTCAAAAAATTCCTGCAGGTTCTAAAGATTACTGTCTTTCAAATAAAAGGGCTGTCCCCTCAAATTGCCATCTCTGGTGGCATAGTTTAAAGAACATTGATTACAGTCAAAGAGAGGGAATGCTTGGACATCTGAAAGAAATTTGGCAAAGAGGGTTACTCACACCTCTGTATTGCACTGCGTTCAGACACACTCGTCTTTTTGTTGGTCTGTGATTTGTCAGCTCAGTCTATACCCTATGAAACTGCTGAGAAAAGGAGGCTCAAGCAGGACTCTTGGTGACAGATAGCCATCCGCTTGAAGTCTGCAAGGAATCTCTAGTGATCTGTGAGGAGAGGTTCATGGAGCTCCTTTTCATGGCCAGCGAGCAGGTGGTTTTGTCCCCTTGAGATCGTGCAGATTACACAATAGCAGCAGCACTTGTGTCCGCGCCAAGTGAGGCTGCGTGGCTGCTCCATGATGGGGGCATACACTGTTCATAGGCACAGCAAGGGGACATTTAGTTGTTGCTGTTTTCCTTTCAGTTGCTTTGTTGAGAGAACGACTGCTCTTCTGTGAAGTGAAATAGTGTTCTTAATAAAAAAATGACTTGTGTATAAGTACATACCTTCAAAATAACTGGCCCCTATTTTCTTTCTGAAATGCAATTAGAAGGAAGGCTAGAATGAGTAGTTCCAAATCCCAGATGCTTGTTTTGATAAAATACTTTTTTTTTTTTTAATTGTGCTGTCAAATGATTGAACTGAATAAAATGACATTTTTTCCACAGAGAAATTTAATTACATGCTCTTTGATTTGCAAAGAAGGTACATAAATTAATTTTCCTAAACATGTTGCAAAATATGACTACTGATGTACTGACCAGCAGCAGGCAGCTCATGTTTATTTGCATTCATTAAATATGCTTCATTTTATTTTATGCTTTCTGTTATTTTTCAGTTGTGATCTTATTACATTGGCCTTTCCAGAGTCTAAAAATGTTTTTTGTTTTACCTATGGGGAGAAAAAATTGATTAATTATTCTACTGTCAGTTAAGAGCAGTTACAAAACAATGAGATGGAAGTCAGTAGTATTTTTATGCCTACATGACATACAAGTTAGTATGTTTTTTTCTTTGGGAACATCTCTTATTGGGGTCAGTGACAATATTTTTTTAGTGATAGTACATTGGTATTACTTTTATTTGCCCATTCACTCTATGTATTGGGAGTAAGAGGAGACACAAATCTTGTTGGTTTATTGGGTTGCCAACAGCTGAACACATTTAATGGAAACAATAATTAATTATTGTTATAAATAATTAATAACTTTTTCCCAAAAGATGAACTGTTAGGGTCAAGGTGTACTTAGAAGTGTTTATAGATAAATTCTCTTTCTAACCTGTTCTCATATTTAGTGTATTTTTCAGTGATTCAAAAACTTGGAATTTGGGTAAGGATATATGACTTTATATTAGGGATAAAACAATTTTTTTTTTTTTAAAATCACCGAAGAGATTATACCAGGAAGTTTTTTTTAAACAGAAAAACCAGCAAAATTCTTATACTTTTGGAAGTTATAGAACTCTTATAAAACATTTGGAACTTGAAAAATCTTAGAACCTTACTTGCTTAGAAAGGTGATTGAAAACCACAGAAAATTTGTCTGTGAGCAAATACCTCTCTTGATGTGAAACTTTAAGAAAAGCCCAAACAAACCAAAACCAAAAAAGCCCCCATTTTTACTAGAAAGCTTTCCATTAAAAATTTGATAGGTGTTTGAGTGAAACAGGAGATTGGCTCAAGGCAAAAAGGCATCCCCCAGTGCTGCACAGCATTACTCGATGCTTGTGGTCTTATAGGATATCAAGGGAGTGGAGGCATAGAGTGCTCAGGATTTTATTACTGTTTTCTTCTAGACTTTTACAGAAGTCATTGACCTTCTTATCCAAGTGTGTCCTCTTAAGTTGAAAAGAAAAACAGTTCCTTGCAGCTAACTTTGTGAAATTTTATTTTATTTCCATTAATATGGAATTGAAAGTGATTTTTCTCTGGAGACTTGATCTCTTATTAATTGACTTGGTAGAAATATTTTAATTTTACTTGAATGAGAACGAGGTAAAGTTTCAGTACTTCATATGATGAAGTAATTTACAGGGTTCCTGGAATACACCACAGTCATTGAAAAATACTGGCCTTTATTTATTGGTGTCTTTTGGTTTTTGTTGTTAGATGGATACGCCGTAGATGTACAGATGTATCTTACTGATAAGTGCAGCATTAAGGAATTATGTATTGAATGGTTGGTGATGGACACCTGTGAACTAGATCCATTGAATGGATGGTGTTGGACTCATGCTGAAATGCTTTATTTTCAAGGGTTACAGATCTGCTTTGCCCAGTGTACAAGATCTGAGTTGTTACTGAGCTGGATTTCCAGTACATTGCACTTACTCTAAACCCCTTCTACGACTACATTTAACAACTTAAAATAGCTCCGTGCCTTGTTCTTCCTGACAGACCTATGGTACTACACTTGTTAGACTGACCTTGATTTTGAGTTAGAAAATGTATTTGCTTAAGCCAGTGTAGTTAAGGTATATGGAAAAAAGGCTACTTTGAAAAAGGGAATTCTGTGTCTTTCATGCACGTGTTTTGTTTGCAGGTGAGAGAGGGTTTTTTCTCTCTACTTGGCAGCATTGCAGCTCATGTGAAAAACAAAGCTGTATTCAGTGTAGTTCCCCTCTCCCTGCCTCCCACCAGGAATCACTTTCAATAATAACACTTTTGAGGGAGTGCTTCTGATGAACCAGGATGCAGAACAAGCCATTTGCACTTTTGCTGTTTATTTGGTTTCTAGGGGGATTCTTCTTTGACTGTGGAGATGGCTGTTGAGATGTAAGGATATGTAGGCAGGAAAGAAAACCTTGGTTAACAAAGTGTGGCATTTCTGAGTTCCTTTCTTGTTTTCCATTAAAATAATGATTGGACTGCAGTTTCTAGGATGAAGGTGCAGGTTCCCCAAAGAGATGTATGTTGCTGTTGGCTGGATGTGTTAATAGGGTAGGTATTACATATATATGAGGTGTTAGGTCCTTAGCTGCCTATTTGCCTGTGCAGCCATACAAATATATTGGCACACTCCTGTCCATGCATATATGCTTATAGCTCTTTTTTGAGGGGGTTTAAGAATTTACATTAGCACTTAAATCTCCAGTTGTCACATGCAAATTTCTGGGATTTGTACTAAATCCCACACTAAGCATAAGTTAACTGTTTTGCTGTTCTGAGAAATGACAAACAGCATGCAGGTATATCAAAACAGGCTATCTATATGAAATGGTTGTTTCTCAGTAACGTATTATTGGCAGTATTTTATCTCATTCTGGGAAGCATTTAAATAGAAACATGGCTTAAATGAGGAGAGTCTAAGCACAGCTACCACCAGAAGCAAGACTGTAGATAGAAAGGGATATTCAGGAGTAATTTAGATTAGAACAGATACCAGTGAGGGTAGGAGTACTGTTTCAAAGGCTTAAAAAGGAACGAAAAAGGAAAACTAAATGTGATTATCTCTTGTTCTATCTCCTGAAGGCAGTTCTGCTGTAAGCAGGGAAACTGATTCTATTTGGTGGCTATAGCATCTCCACCATTAGATGTCTTTAAGAACAGACTTGTAAATATCTGTCAGGAGTGATGTCAATAACTTTTGCCCTTACTTCATGGAAATAGTCTGGTTGATCTTTGGAAAGTACTTCCAGTGTTTCTTCTCAGTTGTTCAGATCTTAAACACCCTGCAGATTAAATGCTGTTTCATTGTTTGTGGTATTTGATTCATCAGTTCTTTTCACAGATACTACTTGTTAAAACCTCAGGATATATTTGCTGCCATCTTTACACTTGAATTCAATTTAAAAGATAGGCTGCCTGTAAATGTACATTTCTGATATCATCTACATCTTTTTTCCTCCCACATTCAGAAAGAAGAAGGAAAACTTAAAAGCTGGGGCCAGGTACTGCTTCTCTGTGAGAGAAAGGGTGGGAGAAGGCAAGAGTTTGGCCGTACTCTTCTTTCCAGTCTTCTCTTTTTGCATAAAATGGTAGTACTGAAACATTGCAGTCAGATGATTTTATTTCAAGAAATTATTAGCTTTTAAAGTTGAGGGGTAATTTTCTAAATCACCAAGGTAAAACTTGAAAAGTAAACTCTGCTGCTAACTCAATTTGGGGGAGAGGGGAGTGCTTTTTGGACATATAGATGTTTTAGTAGCATAGAAACAAAATTTTTATAGGCCTGATTGCCTGTTTCTTTCTATTTGGCCTGTATGTGGGGTTTTTCGGGTAAGAGTTTTTACTTTGGTTTCAGTGAGGCTGTGTGTTTTTTCAGTGATACTTTTACACACAAGTGAGGCAAGTATGGCTCTAGTAAGTACTTAGTTGGTAGACTGTCAAGTTAAAAAAGCAAACATGCCACAGGAGATACAACAAGAAGTTAATTTCCATAGTGTGTTTCTCTACTGTGTTGTTCCTGACTCAATATGTTATGGTGGTGTTTAGAGGAACTGTATAAAGTTGTTAAATTTTCTTTTTTTGGCAAGGTGTGTATTGAAATCGTGATTTCTGATACAACAGATGTAGTTCTGCTTCTAAAATAACCAGTAAAATATATTAGTAAGAGTTGGAACAGAATATACCTCTCTAAATCCTCAGAACTTGGGAAAATATTAGGAAATGTGTTCGGGGAATGCTTGGGCAAGCCATCCTTTTACGTATGTAGAGAACCTGGAATGAGTCTGTTTCCTGTATTTCTTTAGTCCTCTTTCCCCACAAACACTCTTTACCTGTTCTGTTCTTCACAAATTAATATACTTCAGTGGGAAGTTTCCTGCAAGATTTAACAGAATCTGAGTTTGATGTGTTTTTCCTCATTTCTCCTCACCTCTTCCTTAAAGCTTTAAAAAGTTGGCATGGCTAGCTAGCTGCCAGAATGGTGGATGAATGCTCCTTAGGTTCAGAAAAACCAAGGGCCTCACTGCAAGGGGAGCCTCTATTTAGTTTGAGTCACAGTTCGATCAAGCTTGGTGCTTTCAGTGCCTTTTATGAAAAAAGCTTGCAGTCAAAAACACGGTACTGTTGGCATAGTTTCTGTATATATGAGGTGGCAGCAGTGATTAAACAAACATGACTTTAAAGCGTGGCTGAAGCCTAAAAACTGACTTGTAAATTAACGCCTTCCCTGACTGTTTGCTCCGTATGTGTCTGAAGACATGAAGTATAATAGACAGAAGAGACAAAAATATGATTATTCCTAGTCCTGTCAGCAGCAGAATAAACTGACTACTATTTAACCCTAAGCATCATCAGAATTGTTGTGTGAGTTAAAAGGCTAATGATTTTATGCTAACCCTCAAGCTCGTGTTTCAAAGGTCTTTGCTGATGAAATGACCGATATCTTTGGACTTACACAAGCTTTATAACAACAGTGTTCATGAAAATAAGAATTATCTTATCTGGTGTTGTGTGTTTTATTTTAGAATAGGATGTAGACTTTTCTTAATAACATCTGTATATTTACTGCTTTATCTTCTGGCCAGTAGCAGATCTGCAGAAAGGCATAGACTGGATACAAATACATTTATGTGTAAATCAGAAACATAAAATGGAAAACATCACTGTTGGCTGTGAACACACAGTAAATTTTCAACAAAACACGCTTGCAACCTCCAATAATTTTCTTTTTGGTGGAATGTTCAGGTAGAGGTGATGTCTTTTGTGGTGGGCACTTACAGCTTAGCATCTAAACTGGTATCCAAAATTATGCTTTAAAAAACTCTCACCTGAAATAAGCAGTCTGGAAGTGGTTGCTGACTGCTAAAACTTGCTGTTTGTCAATCTGCCAGCACACAGGATATTATTTTTGAGAAATTGTACTTACATTGCTGCTGCAAACTCTGAGGATCAGGATGTCCATATAAACCAAATAAGCACCATTATGTTCATATACAAAATGAATCATTAAGCCCAATGTCTTAGCAATAGTTATGTTTCAGACCTGGGAAATATATTTAGGAATTTCATTAACAGTCTGCAATTTGAAAGCTAGATGCCAGCTTGTAGACTACTCTTTCTATTATGAGATTGATAAGAATGATAGCAATTCTTTATGAAGTTTGGGCTTTGTTGTTGCTAATGATTATGCCATTGTTATTTATGCCTGTAAATGAGGGTTTTAAAGATGAAAAGAGATGAAGCTTCAGAGGCAGCTTCTGGGACTCCATCCTCAGAGGAGCAAATCTGAGATAGGGGGTGGGTCCTTGCAGGACCCTGCTGTTCCTCTCATGGGTTTTTCTCTCAGCTGGTTTGTTTTTCAAAGGAGACAACTGTATATATTACACTAATTAATATATTTTAATAAGAGGAACACTATTCCCACTAGTTTCTCTGAAATAAAACCCTCCATGGTAACCTTGGACAAAAGAAATGCTGTAAATGTTTTTATTACAGGTGATTTTTTACAGATTTTATGGGCTTCTCTTTACCTCCCTTTCTCTTAAAAGAAAGATTAACATTTCTGCAAGAGCAAGCCTCCGTTTGGCCTCATTAAGTTTGCTTTTTGCCCTTGGTACCCCTGTGGTGATGGGAAACTTGTCTGTAGTCTTTGGGGGATTTGTTAGCGTGAAGTGGAAAAGAGGAAATGCCTTTGTGATCTAGATTCATTCAAATGGGAGGGTGGCTGTTTCTCTTCTGTGAAAGTGCAAAGGCGCATAAAAATTGCTTGATTGTGTCAGTTAGGGGGCTGATTTTTGTAACTGGTGGATTAGAGCCTATCTTAAGATTTAAGCAATTTAACTTCTTAAATGAATTATATAAAGGCATATCTTAGAACAGCACATATTTTATATGATCTTACAAAAGTGAGTCTAAAAGAAGAAAATTGTTAATTGTGTTGTAATGGTTTTGAAAAGGTACATAATGATTTTCATTGAATTGCTTTGAGAGCATTTTGTAACTGTCATCAATTTTGGTGTGGTTTCAGTGTTGGTTTTGTCTTGTTTTTCTTTTTATATAGAGCAGAGTGTTGATAATTAATTCTAAAGAATGCAGCAGTTGCTTATCACTTAAAAGTGAAACAGTTTCTTATGTCATATCTGGGCACTGCAAAGGAAACTTTTATATGTCATCAGTAGTAACTTTTTGGGTTAGGCTATCTTGGTGAGTGTCACTAGATCATCTCCTAATCCCAGTAAATAAAACTGGCAACAAGCTGCCGAGAGAAGTTTTAAAAGAAGAGTTCTAACTGCTTTCAAAGGTAGGAATATCTTAGTAGAGAGATGGCATATTTCCAAACACAGTACTGAATTCTGTTACCATTTCAAATTCAGTTTACATTACCAGGCAGTTCTTAAAGTGCTATTTCCTATGTAGAACAGATCACAGCAGTGTTTAACAAGTGACATACAGGTATAGCCTAACATGTGTTTATTTCTTTTAGTGTTGGTACTTAGGAACTCTGCTAAAGACCAAGATTTTTGTTGCCCCAAGTATTGTATAAAGGAAATGGGAAGGTGGATGAAGGGTGGGTGGAGGGGAAGGCAGTCTGTATTTCTGGCAGTTTACAATCAGTATGAAGAGAAGAAGTTGAGTTCAATACAGGTTCACGGGGACTTTAAGAAAGATAATAAGGAAGCGTTGCTGATCTTTGAAAATGTCCTGCAAAATGGCAAGGACAGGAAAAGGTACTGTTTTGAAAACTAGAAATAACAAAAGTGGGCAGACACTGCTATTTGCTGTTTTGGCATTGAGACTGATGTTTTGGAGATGAGATTATTTGGAATGTGGAAGGCATTGATTGGAAAGCATTGATCCATTAGAGAGGGGAGCACCAACAGAGAGATGGTGAGACAGGACACCTAGGCACAGAATTCCATACAGGTCCTCACATCTGCTTTGAATCCAAGATGATGTGCAAACTATATTCCTGAGTGACCAAGAATTTATACAGTGCTTTTGGATTGGGAGAGAAGTCTTGTGATGGAATGATCAGGATGTGTTTTTATTCTGAGTTGAGGAATAAGAGATAGCTTGGCATATGCTGTGATATCCCTGGACACTGATATGACTTAAGTATGAAATTCTCCATCTTGATCATAGCTATTGAACTGGAGAAGTTGGAGACAACTTAGAGAATATTAATGGAGGTGGAAATAGTGAGAACCAAAGAAAGAAAACAGGCTTCCTCAGCCAGCCTGGCTTAAGGTGATACAAATATTCAAGCGTCTTTTGAACTGAACCGTGTCCTTGAAAGTTGTCTGCCTCTAACAGATGGGTGCTTTACCCAGTTTCATGGATTTGTTTTGTACAATTTTGTTTTTGTAATACTCATGTATTTTAACTGGATTTGGTAAAGTTTCTACTTTCTGTATAGTTTCTAATTCTTCTGGAGGGCTCCATGGCCAGTCGTTTTAATGCAAGTAGGAGAACTAGAATTTTAAGTACTAAGAGATGGTTGGATTTCTGAAGCTGTTCTGGAGCCTGCTTCTTGCTGACTTAATTGAAAAGGGCTTTAGGTGCTGAAATCAATGTAAGTGCAAGTCCTTACTCTGATCATTTGTGTCAAACATTTGTGTTATGAACACAAACACACACTCTTAAAACAAGTTTGGTAAACCAGGGCCAAGATGTAAGAGAGAAGTATCTATTTTTTCCCCAAATATATGAAAAACACACTCACAGTTACCCTTAGCAATCTCATGCATTACTGAAAATTGCTATTGCATTGGCAATGATATTTTGCCTGTAGCTCAGCCCAGTTGTACCAGACTTAATGACGGAACCATCAAGCCAAGAGCATTTAGTCTAGACCTTGAGTACTTTGGACTCTTTCACTTCCAAAATATTAAACTGGTCAATGGTCTGTGAAGACAAACAGA
This sequence comes from Atrichornis clamosus, assembly GCA_013400975.1. Lineage (NCBI taxonomy): Eukaryota > Metazoa > Chordata > Aves > Passeriformes > Menuridae > Atrichornis > Atrichornis clamosus. The sequence continues at coordinate 67,420 of WBMZ01000054.1, forward strand.
AAATATCTGCACGAATAGAGCATTGTTAGGATTTAAAAATTCTGACTCTTTAAGTTGGGTACTGTCATGTAACCAGGCTCTGCTGAAAGGAGTAAATCTCGGACCTCTCCAACTTAGTGACACTGTTCAAATGGAAAATGTCACAAATGTCACTATCTGAGCATAATGCATGAACATGGAGCTTTAATTACATTTCTTTAAAAATGAGTTTACAAATGATCAGATTTGCTTGGAATTATGATGAAGTCCTATTGCTGTTCAAGACCAAAATGAATCATCAGTTTGTTAGCTGAATATTCACACATCCTTCATGGAACAGATAACATGATGTGCTGTGAAACAATAGAAGACATTTATTATTTGAACACAGAATGCACTTCAGAGGCTGAGACACAGGGATGCATAGGCACATGACTCTACATTCTTTAGAGCAGTTGTAGAAGAGGAAAGATTTGGGTTTGGGGTTTTTTCTTTTCTCTTTTGGGGGGCTGCAGGTATGGCTGAGCTTGGCAGTGGAACTGCAGTGCACTTACTCATTAAATTTGAACTGTAGAGTTCTCAGAGTGGGTGGAATAAGAGGATTTGAGAAAACTATAAGGAATTGTCCACCCCCTGCAGAACTCAGATCCTGCATTTATTGCATGCAGTATTAAAAGCTTCTAAAAAGCACTTTTTGTATGAGAATTAAGTTAATACAAGACCTTTTGTGAAGATGCATGTCAGCATACTGGGTTTTTTTTCTTGGCTAGGAATTGTCTGACAGTTTAAACTCACCAACCTCAGTCCAGATCTAAAATTATCAAACCTTCTTTGGTGAAGAATTTGATTTGATTTCTGAGGTGAATTTGTGAAAGTTTGGGCCAATATGTATTTTCAGCACAATATGGTATTTGCAGCTGAGACTTTTTGTTCAAGGTGAAGTTTGAATCCAAACTTGGAGATTGGACCCTGGCAAATTAACTCACCTCAATCTGAAACAAATCAGCGTGGTTATAAGAAGCTGACATTATTAAAACAAACCACCCAAAACCAACAGAAAATTTCTAGAAAGTTTTGCTGACATTTCATTACACCTAAAATGTGTGGTAGTTTCTGATATTATGTTGGGAGAATTTTTCTGAGTCTGCTTTGCATGAGTATTTCCATCTCCCTGAGAAAAACGTGTCTAAGAGTTATTTTCATCCTACGAGGTGAGAAGCTGATGGTAGCAGTAGGGTTAGTAGGAGAGACTTGTGAATACAAGGTGTAACAAATGAAGGGGTACTAAAGGGGAAAGATTGTGACTGACTTGTCTTGTAATATGTGAATGCTTAACTTCATTCTGCTTCTTTGCATTCAAAATCAATCATGATAGTAAGCAAGTTTAAGATGTCGATTTTTTTTCTGTATTTTGACTTGTTTTCCTATGTGTAATGGCAATTCCAGTGCAAGGGTTGTCACAGATTTCTCATACCTCTTGAAAAGTCTCAGCATAACCTGGTGTTTTGGACCATGTTCCTCCACAACTTGTGTGTTTGCTTTAAAACAACTAAACACATCACAGGAAAACTGTTTGCCTTTTTATTTCAGTCTCGTGAAAGTGATGGAAGGTGCTGTAGAGAAGCACCTGGCTGCAAACAGCCAACACCTCTCTCAGCTAGTACAGTTACCTTAAAACAGAATGATGCACTTGCAGTAGTGTTGCAGTGAACCAGACATGTTTCATTACTGTTTCATTGGTCCCAGTTCTGGAATCAGGCTCTCTCAAAAGTGGGATGTGTTCATGCTAAGTCCCTGCGTGTGTGTTTGGTACGGTTGCTAAACTGGAGATTGTTTATAGATGAAAGTGCTACTTGTGAATAGAAAGGAAAACTTGTGTTCCTGTCTGCAATTCTAGATAAAACTCACAGTTGTAAAACACACCAACAAGCAGGCACTCTGCGCACCTCATCTGGTGTTGTCACCACCTGATGCACTAGTTTGTGCCTCATAGAATATTTATTCCGATATTAACTCGGATGCATGGATTTCACAGGCATACATTGCTTTTTCCAGTCTCAGAGTTGTTTTTCTGAGAGATGATGAAAAGCAGGTAAGCGTGCCTCTGTTCAGCCAAAATAATCTGTAGTAATCTTTTGTCTGGAAAGGAAAATGTGTTAAAATTGAATTTGTATACAATCATGGGTATGATTTGGTGTAAAATGGGGGCACTCAGATTTAATATTGGGGGATACAATCACAGTACCCACACAGAAGAAAAAAAAAAAAAGGCAAAACTAAATAAAACACTTTTTCTCTTCCTTTTGCATAACTATTCCTGACCATTGGCTTAGTGCTGCTACTGAATGATGTGGTTGCCGAAGGTCACTGTGATCTAATTTTGCAGAAATGCCAAAAAATCAAGAGGTGTTACACCTTTCTTTCTGTGTACATATGTCTCTGTCTTGCCTGCTAGCAAAAAATAGTTCTGTTATGTGAACTTTGGAAGGGAAAACAAGTCCATTACTGGCAGTATTTTTTTGGAACCGCATGACTGTACTGTAAGTGGATTTGCTGTGGTTCTTATTGCCCATACTAATATGATAGCTTTTCTACTGGTTCCAGATGTGCAAAATACAATATGGGGTGGGAGGAGGAAAAAGTGTAATGAAAAACTTCTGGATTTCCATATAATAGACAATTGCTGTAATTTTGCAAAGAAAGCTTGTGGAAGTTCATATGATATTTAATGGAAATGCAGTTATTTGATTAGATCCCCTCAAGGAATATGGAGGAAGAAAACCTAAATCTGGACCCTCCGTATGGGCCATATGAGTGCTACTAGACAATTTACCCATAAAAGCGACTTACTTCATATATAAAAAGGAAGATATTGTAGGCCACAAATTGTTGTACTGTAGGTGGACATGCAGCTAAAAGGATTCGTGAACTGTGAAACCATAGCAAAAACTGATGACAGTTACCCTTCTTCCCTCCGTGCCCAGTTCTCCTTGTGAAACCAGAGCTCTCTGGGCTCTGCTGTAATACAGGGATGATCATCCTAATTCTTGTCTAATTGCAGGTAACTCTAATTGTCCCTGATGCACAGAAAGGTGCAACCATTTCTGTTCTCTGCATCTGTAACTTTGGAATACTGCCATGTGTGTCAACAGCATTAATCTGTTTATTTACTAGCGTCTAAAATTTAGCCAAATACACACACTTCAGGAATACTGTTGATCAGTAGTTTAAATATTTAGATTGCAGTGTGCCTCTTTGTAAGACAAGACAAACTCATCAGTTTCCACACCAGTCAGGTTAACATGAAGAAAATTCAAAAGTACATTTCACTAAATAAAAGCTAAACTGAATAGAAACAGCTATAGCACTCCATCAAACGTGGAAAGCTGGGAAAAAAATGACTTTTTAAAACTTATGATCCCTGAGAACCACGTACCTTCTTCCCTAGAGCTTTAAGGTAGATCTGCTTAGGTTTTAGGTGAAGTTTTAATTAAAGATGTACGTACACGAAGTATCTTGTATGAACTCTTCAGCTTGTTTATTCATGTAAAATCATAACTGTATAATCGAGTTAGGCACTGAATGTATGTTTTATGTTGCAGATTAACATTTCATATTATTCACTGAGGAATGGGAAGAAAATGTCTCTTTGATTTGTGTAGCTGCAAGTGCATGTTAATAACTTTAAAATGCTAAATTAGAACTTGAAAATGTTCCTAATGGTAAGGTGATTTTCTTTTTAATTGCATTTCAGTCAGAGGGCAAAAGTTTGTCTTTGAATGGAACTGTGAGACAGCTTTCCAATTAAGTTTTTTTAAAAAGTCACTCTTGAAATGACAGATGACAGGACTCTGTTTATCATTATTTAGGCAAATGAGGCTGGCTCAGTGACTCAAACCTTTATACTGGATGTAAAGGGGTTAGTGCAAAAAAACCCCAAACCCAAGTGGTGATATGAACAAAATGACAGTAAATGGTATAAAACTGCAAAAATACTTACTTAGAAAATAATTTGCCTGTAAATGGGATGCTTTTTATCTTGAAGTATGTCTGTCCTGAGATGTTTCAATGATCAAAGAGACTTTCAAAATACTTTATCCTGGCAAATGAAGGAGCTGGATATGAGGTGCCTTTCAGATCAGTTTGGGCAAGATGTTTCCTACCTTTACTTTGACAAATAAGAGCAGCTTGTCAGAGGTAATACTTTCATCACTTCAAACACATTTTTATTCTAACCATCTCAGGTAGTCCATGTGCTTTTAAAACTGAGTCTTTGGAAATAATACGTAGTTTTAATAAATCTTTAATGATGTATCATATAGTAAAATAACTATGGTTTGTCTTCATTAGCATTCTGTGTGTTAAGCATGAATTTCACTGTATTGACTAACATGACTCCAGGGAATTTCCTTTATACTTGTTGGTTTTACACTTCAAAAGTGATTAGAGTCCCAAAACTGTTTCAGAAGGCAAAATGACTGTCAGCATCCTCTCTGTAGAGGAGAACCTAAGCTCCCTGTTGTAAGAGGTGGTGTGGGGATGCAGAGGGTTAGGGGAGACAAAATTAAAAAGAAAAAATTGAAAATATCTCCTAATGGTTTAATAGGTTTTGAGATGTATGTTTTTGCTGTAAGTTTTTATAGGAAATAGCTTTAGGAATACAGTTAAAGGAGATTGTGTTGCTATGGCCAGGTCCTTTACTTTGTTCCTTTACTTTGTAAATGCAAAATTTCAACCCTGATAATGTAAATATCCATCTACAAAAAAAAAGACACCTAATGCAATAATTAATAATTGTGCTTATTTTAACTTCACTTTATTAACTATTTTGTTTTCTTTTTATATGCTTTGTGGGAAGTGGGAAATGGGAAAGAAGATGGACTTCTGTAGCTTGTTGCATAAACTTTTAATGAAAAATAATTTTCATATCGAGGTCCTGGCCCTTATCGAAAAATCTGCTACAGAGAAAAATGGAGACTTTAGCTCTTGAAAGGAAATGGGTAGTCTGTACCATGAAGGAATGAAATTGTTTGAGTCCTCAAAGGGCACTTAAAGACAGTCTCTAAATGACCAAGAAAACAAAATCAATCTTTGTATCTTGGGGCTTGTGAGATTCTGAATTTCAGGTGCTCAGGGCCTCAAGTGGGAAAGCTGTCTGCTTCTAAGAAATGAGGGAAAAAAAAAATTTATACTGTAGTTAGACATCAGGGATTGACTGAATCCCTTTATTAAAAGATCATGATGTTTCTGTGAAAAATCAGTAGCTAGTGATTGTGTGTATCTGGTAATTGCAGAAGCTCAGATATGTTTTATATTTTATTATGAATAAATTCATTTGCATCAATTTAAAGTGCACCAAACAGAGCAATCTCAACAGCAATATATCATATTTATCCTGACATCATTTAAGAACAGTGACATGTAATTTTAATTTTTTTTTATGGGAAGGAGGATTGAAGAGAAAATAATAAGCAGAACAGTCATTCTCAAGGCTATCATCTGATTAATGTTGAATTATCAGACATGTTAATATTTGAGGTCACATCTCCCCTTTCTGAGAGTAAAAGCATCCAAAATATCCAGTAAATTTTTGGTAGAGTAAACGAGGAGAAACAGTTTATCTTAAATGTTCAGTCAGAAAGTTTTAGTTGGGGTAATTGCTTACAAGAATATAAAAAAAAAGGTTGAAGAATGGCTTCAGAAAAGATGGACTGAAAACTAAGTAGTGTTTTTCATGCAAATATGTGTGGGGAAGGAGTTTGTTGCTGAGCATTGCAAGACAGTTATTGGGATGAAGAAACTAAAGAATTCCCATGGTATTGGGCATGGCTGCAAGTCTGTTTGATTTCCTTGCTCCAAAAGTGCCATAAATTTATTGCAGGCTTAAGGGGGTTCTGTGTAGCCTTTTCTTGACTTTTGTAACCAGAAGAACTTGGAGATGTTTCTTAACTATACATGTGTGGGTTGTCCTCTTTAGCTTTTTCCATTTCACCTTTTGCTCTCTAATTTTTTGTTTGCACATCCATTTTTAGGTAATGGAGTTGTAGAACCAATTGCTGCAGAAGCATATTGCTCAGTGTACTTTTTTTTAGTGATTTTCAGAAAAATATTGAGAAAACAGAGTTTAGTTTTTGACTGGCTGATGGACTTTGCCTTTTTGGCTGAAGTAGCATTACAGAGCAGGGGAATGAGTAGGGAGAAGAAAGTTTGGGTGTGACAACACATACACAGATTTATGTGTTGACTTGGTATTTTCCATTCAAGTCCTTTCGATGGAGTTTTTTTCCTGTTCTTTCCAAGGATCCAGGCAAAGCAGCTGTTCTATGGTTTGTATTTGGGACAGCTTACTAAACCAGTCAAGCTGGTTCCTTTTTGTACACATAGCCAGACATCTGCCATGTCTCCCTTGAGAGTGTATTATGGAATGCGTTTTCCAAAGGGAGCACCATCTTTGTGCCTCCTGAAGCCACTTATTAGTCTTTTTGGCAATGATGAGCAAACCTCTGGCCATCTTTGGTAAGTATGTGAGCGTTATCCAGTGGATGTATGCAAACCTACACTTCATATTAGTGTATGTCACCTTCATGATAATTGAAGCGATCTGTGTGTACAGACATTGGGGAAACCACCATTGTTAGCTTCAGGATTTCTCACAATTCAATGCAAATCACTCAAAAACATCAGTCAGGGCCTGGATTGTATTGTATTAAATGTTGTGTAAGCCCAAATGAAGACAAAGTCTGGGGGAGTTTTTTGTTTTGTTGGTTTTTTGGGGTTTTTTTGTTTTAAGAACTGTGTTCCAAGAAAAGGGTGCAAACAGAAAATGGGGTGGAAAGTAGAACTACAAAAATAGGGAAAAGAAGAGTGATCCCTGGGAGGCCTCATGTTGCTTTGTTATCATGCTTCACATAAAAAAAGGTATGAAGGGGAAGTTGCTGAGGACTGAACAAATGCGATATGAGACCCTGATAGACACTTGGCAATGGGAAAATGGAGGAATTAGAATTAGAAATGTGGGAAGAAGAAGGAAGAGGATGGCATAGGGCGACAATTAGAAGAGACAGGCTGAGGAGAAGGAAAGATAATAAACAGCAGAACGGGGGTGAAAAGATTAAAATATGAAAATAGCATAGGATGGTAGTTTTACACATAGTTTTCAATACACGAGCCTTAATTGTGAGAAGTAATTTAGAACAGCTTGTGGTCACTCATTTTGCCAAATCCAGGTGCCTTACTGAGACACTGAAATGAGATTGCACACCTAAATTAACAGTGATTACAGTTTTACCACTGAAACACTGCACAGCTGAGGGAATTGAGTCTTTTGCTGCTTCTGCTTGGTGTGATTCTCTTAAAGAGTGATGCTGACCTGGAGGTTGAGGTATGGCTGAAATGTTAGTGTTAACTTAGTCTAGCTGAAAACTAAAAGTTTTATTTCATGAAGCTTAAAAATAAAATGAGGGCAATATATGTTCACTGCCAAGATTTTTAGAAATAATTCTGCAAGGAGAAAAAAGTAGTTTATTGGAGAAAATTCTCCATTCAAAAAAATAGATAGAATCATAGTGTAGTTTGGGTGGGACAGGACCTTTTAAAGGTGATGTAGTCCAAGCGGCTTGCCGTGAGCAGGGACATCTCTACTAGGTCAGATTGCTCAGAGCCCTGTGTGACCTGACATTGAGTATTTCCAGGGATGGGGTTTCTGCCACCTCTCTGAGCCACTCCTTTCAGTTTTACCACCCTCATTGTAACAATTTTCTTCCTTATACCTACTCTAACTTCTTTTAGTTTAAAACCATTAATCCTTGTCTTATTGCAACAGTTTCCACTGAAAAGTGTGTCCGCGTCTTTCTTACACTCCCCCTTGAAGTATTGAAAGGGCGCAGTGACCTCCCCAGAGCCTTCTCTTCTCCAGGCCGAACGACACTCACTGTCTGCCTGCATAGAAGAGGTGCCCCAGCCTCTGATGATCTTTGTAGCCCTGCTCTAGACCCAGTCCCACCAGATCCATGTCTTTCCTGTGCTGAGGACCCCACAGCTGGATGCAGGATCCAGGTGGGATCTCACCAAAGTGGAGCAGAGTTGCAGAATCACTTATGTTAGGGTTTTCCAAACTTTCTTGTAAATGTTTCGGTAAACAACCAATTTCTCTTTCTTACTGCACATACAGTTTGAGTGCGTTTATGTGGGAAGTTAATAACGTTTTCTGGTGTTCTTCTAGGTATGCATTCATATTGTGTTGTAGGGGAGAAATACCACACATGCATAAATGAAATCCAGTGAGCCTGGATGATACTCTGTTTTCAATTCATGCAGTGTCTCACAAAAAAATTCTTGTTTGTAGCTTTGGTCGTAAACTATTAATAAATTTGTGGCTACTGTTGTGCAAAAGTGAAACACCTGCTTGTAAAAACACTAGCTAGAAATGAGAATGAAGATCTGCATTCAGCCCTAGAGGGCTTATGGATTGATTATGCTTGATGTTACTGAGCTGTACACATGCCACTCTTCTTTGGCTATTGTTTTACAAGAAAAGCAGACTGATGGGATGCATGAGAAGTGTGTTGCAAAGACATGTGGTATCCCACTTAGGTGCTTTGGCGCAGTGATGTTGCTTGTACAGAGTGTGTGATATGCTTGAGAGAAAAAGCAAGACTGTTAGTAACACTTACCGTGAAGTTTGTTGCCTGTGTGTGTTCCTCTCTGCAGAACTGGAACAGCTCAAAGGAGAGGGATGCAAGAATTGAAAGGAGTAAATACTACTGTATGTGGTGATACGTATTTTATGTAAAAATATATTTTGGGGTGTGGAATGCTAAGGTCCTGTGGAAGCCAAGTACAGTTGTTACAGTAAAGAAGATGTGAGCCCAACAGGAACGTAAGGAGATAAATGAACGATATGGATGTACCTGTCTGGGGGTGAGATCTGAGCTATTGGGGTTTCCCTAACACTGCTTCAGCAACAGCTGCAAAATGTCTCCTGTAATGTAAATTAGAAGATAATCTATTTTAATTAAGACCATCTTGGAACATAAAGGGGACTGAAATTTGAGGGAAAGACCCAAGGTGCAAGCAGTACTCCTGTATATTTATATATTTGTAGCTGCTTGTTTTCAAGAAAAGAACTGTCTCCAAAGCAGCATGATGAATAGAATGAAATAATTAAATTTTATTTTGCAGTCAGTGCTTTTTTCTTTTACGTAGTACAGTGTTAGAAAAGGTAAACAGGCGATTTGACTGTATTTAAGGAGAACACTGCATAAATGTGCATATTCTGTTTATGGTGAGTAATTGAAATTTAGATTTCATCTTGAGCAGTGTACTGTACTAAATAGAGCGTACAGGGCAGTGCAAAAGGCTGTAGGTATTTTCATCATCTCTATTGTAAAACCCATGAAATAACAAAATTATTTATTAATTAATTTAATATCAAACCAAAGGTAGTGTTCAATTTTTGTGTGTTTCAAAATGGCAAGGTAAAAGGGATGCTTCATTTGACATGGAATGGTTTGTCTGACTAGAGGCCGAATACTTAATTTTGTACACTCTGTGGCCGTGTGAATAAAAATGGAGGTTTTGGGTGCTGAGAAGGCATCTCCTTTCACCTGACAGCTTGAGCTTTATTTTAACTGCCGTGGAAGTGCTAGGTGGAGCCCAGGTCTCCCACGGATCCACAGTGCTCTGACTGGGCTGTTGGGTAAAGAGCGAACAATTCCAGCCTCTGAGGGAGGTTTTGTGACACTAGCTTTTAGTTTGTTTTTTTCCCAGATGAAATTAGTCAGTGAATTTGACCTGGGTTCAATAACCCTTTCAAGCTGGCTGAAACCACGTTTACTAAAGAAAAGCCTGCTTGCTTGAGCCAAATGCCCTTGTCTTGATTGCAGATGGAGAAAAAGAGTAGCTCTATGAAATAGTCATAGATTTGTAAGATCAGCTCCAGCACTTACTGCCCTCCTGTTAGGAGGGGGAACTGAATTGAACAGCCTCTTATCTAAATTTCCCACACAAATTCTCTGGTGTAGCATATGGTGTATCTAGTGCTGAAAGTGCTGTGCTGATGAGAGCTAATTTTCTTTATTTAGGTTCAGTAGTTTGCTTATCCTGCTCCAGCTGATAACTTTACACAGAGACTTGAGCTTTGATAAGGAGAACAGGAAATATTTTAAATCCTGTGGATATGGAGAATGACAGTATTGCTCTGTTTCATGTTAGTTGAGTAATGGAGAATTTATTCTGTTTTTGAAGTAAATACAGACTGAGTTTGCAGTGTGTACGGCAAAAACATTATTTCTCTTTTTTCACACACTGTATGCTAGGACCAAATTCTCAGCTAAGAGCAACTGAGATATATCCAAGTTTAGTGTACTGATTTCAGTCAGCTGAGTTTCTGTCTCTTGAATCACTGGCTCTTTAGCTCATGTTCCCCTAATATGTAGTCAAAGCTTATCTTTTGTTTAATGCTGCCACAAAACTTTCAGGTGCACCTGGGTATGTGTCAGTACGATGGGTAGGTACCAGGTTACAAGGACTGATGTGCAGATGCTTGTTTTTTATGAATGCATACAGCACGTATGTGCATGTCCCTGGAGCCATATAGAAAATACGAGTTTTTCTGTGATGGGGAAAGAGGCTGACCTCCTCATTACATCACAGAGCCAGACACATTCGTGAGATAATGCCTTGTTCCTTCTAGTGTTGTGAAGATCATATGTATTTTGGTTCTTCTGCCTTCATCTGAGATTAATTTATGGACTTCCTGAGCCTTTTATATGTAGTCTAGTGCGTATTCTCTTCTGCTAGTTTAATGAGAATCCAGGCTAACTTCAGGGAATTCTGTAGCACAACCAGGAGCAGATGACTGCTTTTTCTCTGGAACTGCAGTATATTATCACCTCACCTAAGAATGGGGACAGGTGTTGCAATTTTTGAGAGAGAATCCTAGAAGAGAAAGGTGGAGCACCAGAAAAATCCCATAACTGTCAGGAGACAGAATTCCAGCCGTCTTTCACTAGGAACAGAATAGTGTTACTCTTATGACAGCGCCTGGCTGTATTTTTAGGTGGAAAATTCTGTAATGTTTACACCTTGTCACAGACCACTTCTGTGGTTCCATTACAAGAGTAAGGATGTAGATAAACTTTTCACCTGGAGTACCTGACATGAAGCACGCCACTCTGTATTTGGACACTTACGTAAGCAGTAGATTTCAAAGTGTTCCTATTGACTTCAAAGGAAAAATGTGTCTTTTGATGTGTACTTAGATGCCTAAGCATAAAAACTTGGGCATCCAAAGTTTTTAAAGGACTAGATTGTCACTGACATGCATAGCACATACATATACATATTTATACATACATAGGAAGAAAAAAGTCCTACCTTTCAGAACATGCCTATACGGATTGAAGACAGAAGTCAAGAATAGTTGAGTGTGGAAAGATAAAGCTCCTGATTATTTTATGAGCAATGTAATCTCCTATGGGGACATCGGAAAGTTCTTTTTCATGGGAGGAGTCAAAAGAAAAGGCATGCATTCTTGATGTTGAAAGCCTTCTTGTGCTTTTTATGTTGACCTCTCTCAGGAGCAGTCTATCCATACATAAAGGAATGCAATGCTGACAAGTTTAATAAAGTTTGTTTGAAGTGCTCTAAAAGAAGTGGTTGAGGGGGTGAAATTAAGATGCAGGATCTACTTTTTCCTCACAAATACCTTTCTCAAGTTTTGTTTTCTGTCTGCCATTCGATATAAGGTGATTCCCACCCCACACTTATTTTATTTAATTTGACTGTATAACACTTGTGCAGTAAATTTTGTTGCAGTGAATTCCATTTGACCCAGTTCTGGAAATTCTTGTATTATGTGTTCTCTGGATGATAGCTTGATTAAAGTTAATAAATCCATTCCTCTGCTGTAGCTAAGGTATACAGAAACTGAGATGTGCATGGAGAATGATGTGTGAAAGGTCCTTTTGTTTTGCAGTCCTATTTGATGTGGCAGTACAGTGTGGCCGTAGATTTTTCATCTGTTATACTGAATGTATTTTTATCTGATATCTCTTATCTGGTCAGAAAATTGAACTGAATGGAAAATGTCAATGTTAAGAAAAGTGCAGTTGTAGCATAGAAGTCTCTCACAAAATGCATGGTCCAGTAAAACCTAGATGTAACCATATGAAGACACAGTTAAATTCTTATAATTAAACCTTCTTGAAATGCTTTTAATGTTTAATTATAGTGAAAGCATTCAGTGCTACTAATAATTAATGGTTATTGCTATACTCTGCGATCTGAAATTACTTTGGAAAAAATATTCTGATACATTACATATGTATGTGCTTTTGCACTTGTCTTCATTCCTGATGTGAAATGCGAAAATGGACTTCAATTCACACGTGAAAAAGAACAAGATTAGATATAGCGATGTGTCCATAAAATATTTTATTTTTAAATAATGTATTTCGTTTGGAAGAGACCTACAATGACCATGCAGTTCAGCTTTCTGACCACTTCAGGGCTTCTCACATGACATGCCTTCCAGCCCTTTCACCAGCTTTGTTGCCCTTCTCTGGAAGCATTCGAGTGCCTTAACATCCTTCTTAAGCCGTGGGGCCCAGAAAGGCCCACAGTGCTCCAGGCGAGGCCACAGCAGTGCTGAGTACAGTGGGATGATCACTTACCCTGACTGGCTGGTGGTGCTGTGCCTGATGCACCCAGGATGGGGTTTGCCCTCTGGGCTCTTAGGGCACTCGGCTGACTCGTGTTGGCCTTGCTGTCAACCAGCACACCCAGGTTCCTTTCTGCAGGGCTGTTCTCCAGCTACTCCTCTCCCAGTTTATACTTGTACCTGGCATTACTTCGTCCTAGCTGAGGAGTCGGGCATTTTTAATTTTTTTCCAGTTTTATTCCATTAATGACTATCCAATGGTACAATTCATTTAGATACCTCTGCAAGGCCTCTCATCCCTCGAAAGAGCCAACAACAGATCTCAGTTTGGTATCATCAGCAGACTTGCTAATGATGCCTTCTAGTCCTTTGTCCAGATCATTGATAAAAGTATTGAACAGAACTGGCTCTAGAATTTAGCCCTTGTGAGCACTGCTGGTGACTGGTCACCAGTGGTGTTAGTTCCAAATACCAGGAGGGTCTGGTGCAGGGAGCTAGAAAGTGCTGTGGCCAGAGAAGGGGTCTTTCTGTTCCTAGGGTTGCTGGGAGGAAAATGAAGATCCGTTATTCCAGTTGTGGAAAAAAAAGTTAAAGAAAATAACTTTGAAACGTAAAAAAAATGTTTTCAAATCTGTAGCTGTGCAGAGTTTAAATTGCGTTTAAAATCCTACCTGACAAATGGCAACCTTACCATCTGTACAGTTTGCCTGCAGGCCATGCTGCAGAATGGCTTTAGTAAGAACTGTAAATCAGCAGTATTAGCACTTGTAGCTCTCTGGGTACTCTGAGGAAGTAATAACCCAGAGGAACTGTTTGTGAAGTCTCAGGAAATCACAGCACCTCAATCTGCAGCCTAGCTCTTTCATGTAAGGAAAGATACTTTTTCTTTTTTTTACTTTTTTTTTTTCCCCAACTCTTACATTGTTAAGAAGATGCATTTTCTTTTCTAAGATGATGGGAGACCTTGAAATAAAGACCTCAATGTAAATTTTTCAACAGCTTGTCTTCTGAATGTAATGTCAGAAGTGCTTTGATGTATGGTTCATCCTTAATTCAGAAATGATTTATGGCAACGTGTCCCTCCAGTTTTTATGTTGTAGTGATGTTTGTCCAAGTAGTCACCTTCAGCAAACCAGAATTCTTATTCTCTCCAAGAAATACATCACATACTAATTTTTTTCCTTTTAAATGTGCAACTACCTGGTTATCAATTCAAGGAACAGAGGTATTGTTGTCATATTCCCAGGACTGTTATATAAGCTGTAAGTAAACCACAATACAGGCTAAGTTGTTCTCTTTTCATCACTGCTTTGGATCATACTGATTCAAGTTTTTTAAGGTGTATGTGTTTTCCAGAATGACAATGGTAAGTAGGTCATATGGTAACTCTTTACAGTTTCTTTTATTTGGGCCTCAATTTACAAGGATCTGAGACAATGTCAAGTCACTTTTCTGCCTAGTAAAAATGTGTAACTGTAATTGCTTCCAACAGTCTTAGCATTCATTCACCTCATTGCTGTCTGAGGGTTGAATTGGAATGACAGAAACGAACAGAGTGCTTTTAATTCTTTCCTGGGGCTGAGGATGTTGCACAGGAAGGATATTAAGTGTCGTGAGTCAGGCCATCACTTAGCACAAATGGGAGTAATGTCACTGAAGTCAAATCACCAATTTACACCTGCTGAGTGTGTGTCCATAGTGCCTATACTCTGAATAAGGACCAATTCCTCCACTACCTGGCTTCTAGTTCTTATAATAAATTTTGATTTGCGGATGTCAGGAAGGGGAATTTCTACCTGACAATAGATGAATTCTCATGACCTGTAACTTACTTTGAACAGCCTTTCCATTGTCAAGAAAATTGTGATCGTTTAGGACTAACAACCTCTAGAGCATTTGGTTATTCAATTTTTGATGCAAACTGGTTCATTGGGTGAAGAGTTTCATAGGAGGAGCACTACTTGCTAGTATTCTCTAACTGTGAATTTATGAAATGTACAGGTCCAGTGGGCAGTGATGACGGTTGGCAGAGGCTTTGAAAAACATCTGTGAAGTTACAGCTGTACTGGGGGTTTTAAATCTCACTTAAAAGTGCCCTGCCAGCCTCAGTTTTTTGGCAGTTAGAGGATTACAGATCTCTTTTTGAAAGAAAATTGGTTTTATATGTCTCTTATGTAATATACTTGAGCATTGCACTAAACCACTTTTTGTCAATAACAAAAAATGTAGCCAGTTACATACATGCATCAAGTAGCACTCTGACAAGATGGAAAGCGGGTACCATGCCAAGAGTTCAAATTCTTTGAAAAGACTAATCCCATTTTGAGTGCGCGTTCAGAGCAGTTACAGGCAATTTTAACATATTATTCTACAATGACACCCTTTCTTTTGAAATGTAAACTGTTCAAGAACTTAAATGGAGCACAGAGTAATAGTTTTTAGATGACTGAAAAATAGCAGGTTGGTAGCATTATTAACTTGTGTCAAATGGAAAACCTTGACTTTTTATTTAGACTTTAAACTGTGACTGTGACTGGAATGTGCTTTTTGCTGGGTGCTTGTTGTGAGAGGGCAGTGCACAGAGGAAGGTCCAGGGGCACAGTGATGTCCCAGAGGCATAACCTGTCCTAGGTGCCACTGCTGCTCTGAGTTATGTCTTGAAAAGGTACAGGGCACTTCATCTTGATGTGGGTGCCTGTGCTGCAGCTATGCAAAGTAGGACACGCCTTCTCCAAGGAGAGACACACACACCATTTCACAGCAGCCAGGAGAGAGGCCCTGCTACAAAATCCTGGTGTTCGGGTAAATCAGGAAGGTTGTCAAGGCATAGAAGGAAGGGGTGAAGCACTATTCTGCTTTCATGGAATAGCCAGAAGGCCAGGTTTCATAGCAGGAGTATGCCGTGCTTCCTGACAGGTTGCTAAACACAATGATCATTCAAATTCTGGTTTCTGTTGTCTACATTCCGACATACATTGTGTATGGAAGATCCCAGTGTTCTAGTTGGTACTTGTGTAGCTGCTGTGGTCTAACCTCAGATGGCAAGTCAGCCCAACACAGCTGCCTGCTCACTTCCCCCGGTAGGGTGGGATGGGGGAGAGAGTTGGAAGAGCAAAAGTGAGAAAACTTGTGGGTTGAGATAAAGACAGTTTAAGAGGTGAAACAAAAGCTGCACACACAAGCAAAGCAAAACAAGGAATTTCTTCACCACTTCCCATGGGCAGGCAGGTGTTCAGCCACCTCCAGGAAAGCGGGGCTTTGTTACACATAAGAGTTATTTGGGAAGACAAACGCCATCACTCTGAATGTCCCTTCCCCTTCTTCTTTCCCGTTCTCTGTATTCTGAGCATGATGGTGTATGGTATGGAATATCCCTTGGGTTAGTTGATCATCTGTCCCAGGTATGTTTTCTCCCAACTTCTTGTGCAGCCCCAGTCCCCTCCCTGGTAGGGTGGTGTGAGAGGCAGAAAAGGCCCTGACACTGTGTACACGCTGCTCAGCAGTAATAATAACATCCCGGTTTTATCAACACCGTTTCCAGCACAAATCCAAAACAGCCCACACCAGCTACTGGGAAAATGTTGACTCTATCCCAGCCAGCACCAGCACATACACTCCATCCCACTCTCACACTGGTGTAATGAAGGATGGATCTACAATGTACTTGGAAATAGCAATTGTATTTGCATGAAGTACCCTGGGTATCTGGGAGAGAATAAAGTGGGGAACAAAGCTGGGTAATTTCTGTGTACCTTGGGAAGATTTTGCTGCTGGTAGTTGTGGTTTCTTTTATCATCAGTATAGCCAGTTTCAAAATAGGTTATGTACCTGTGACAGCTGTAGTGTGAGAGTGGAGTTAGCTGAACGCTTGTCATCTAGACAGTGCAGTGTCCAGCGTTGTGAAGAATGTTAAGATTCTACTTGAGAGGTATTTATTATCCAACCGGAGAGCTGATACAGTGTGAACAATTGACATGAGTAACTACTCTTTTCCTGTTTTACAGAAAGTCATAAATTTCTCCATGTTTTTAATAAGCCTTAGAAACCCCTTAAAAATTGTTTTTTACATTGATGCTGAACAGTCTGTTGTACATACCTGATGAATGCATGTGTACTGTTCAGATTTCATACAGTTCTGGGCATAGTGCGTGTTAAATATTGCTTGTCCATAAGAGAGCAGGAAGGTATTTTAAACCCTGAAAAACCTGTTCCCAAAGGCTATTGTATATTTAGAAAGAGCTGAAGGAGAAGTAATGGTGTGTTGACAGAGGAAGAAGCTGTCACTTGGAGACTGAAACAACTGGTCCCTGCTTTAGCACATCAACTTAATTACTTACCTGATGCTGGAAGCATAAATGCAAAGATATAAATGCCTTCCTGCTGTGCATCGTATTTTTCCCCCTTTTACTTTTGTGCTGAGCTTTTAAATCCAAACGTGTATTCTGGAGTAGACCCAAGAGAGTTGATGGTTGGGAATTGAATCTCGGGAAGCTACAGGACTGAACACTAGCTCTGCATCTGGAGGTGTTATTAAAGCCTGTAGAGTTGTGAGCCCTTAAGTTCTTCTCTGGAGCGCTGTTAACTGTTAGCGGGTCTGTGGCATTGGCAGTGTCCAGGAAGCAGGAGGCATGTCTGTCTACAGTTGGATGGAGCCATATCCTCTCTCACGCCAGCAGTCTGTTACTTCCTCTTTCTCAGTTCAGACTGCAATTAGCACTTTTTAATGTCTTTGAAATATTAGAAGGGGAAACTGTGATGGATAGTAATGTAGATGCTTGAACTTTTGGGGAACATTCTTTTCATGTAGTGGTGGTGTCAGCTGCTTCTTTGGCTCTGTCTGATTAATATTTTCTCTCTCGGTGGATTTTAAAAATGAATGCACACTGAAACCAAGATATCAAGGTTATTTTAGGTCTAACCTCAGTAGAATAACTCAATGATTTAAAGTGCTTAAAATGCTTTGTTCTTCATCAATGGGCAGAACCTTTAAGGCTTGCCTTTCAGTAATCATTACCCAACAAGATAACTAAGTACCCTGTCAAATATATTACAGTATTCATATTTTGTTATTACTAACTCTTGCATCTAAATCCATTCTAAATGTGAGCAATTAAGAGAATCTCCTGTATGGTGTTTTCATGGAGGATGTGGTCCCCTCACCTCTGGCTTTGTTTGTCAAGCTAGCATTTCTTGATGATCTTTAGTTGTGTTCCTTCCACCTTGGTTCACAGTGCATAATATGCCATCTATATATGTTCAAATAATAGCATGAGACTTAGTAAAATTTTATTTTTCTGACCATTGAAATTGTAAGTTTCCTTCCAATATGTTAAATAAAACTGACCTTTTAAAAATATAATTTTTTAAAAGTAACTTGGACTTTAAAATTAGATTTGCATGTAACAGAAACTAGCTCAGTATACTGGCAAACTGATCAGCTACTGTAGACTTCTAAGGACCTGCTTAAGACTGATTATGTATTTTTTTTAGAGCTGAAAATTGCACTATGGGCATTTGTACTGCAGAGATGCTTTTAATGTTTGAGAAACAAAACTTGGATAATGAGAAGATGATATAGAAATAATACTAAACTTGTTTTTTTTCATGAGGAGCAGAACAGAGATTTTTTCAAAGGCTCTGAGGGCAGAACAGAGATTTTTTTCAAAGGCTCTGAGGGCAGTGATGAGAAAACTAGCTAGAAGTGTTTTAATGGGCTGTTCTGCATGCTGATAATACTGAAAGATGTGAAAAGGCATCTGATCATTTTTATTGTACCTTAAAAATAACTGAATATTAGGCATTCATCCTTTGTTGATTTAATTGTGAATGCCATATCTAATTTTCAAACAAACACTTTTAAATTGACTTACAATGTGCGAATATTGTTTTGACATGGGAGGTGTGAAATTAAATTTTTGCAGTGCAACAGCTCTCCCTGATGTTAATGTAGCATTGTATAATATTGCACTGGTGCCGGGTAAAGATGGGGTCAGGTTCATTCTACTGATCTGTGAAAATAACAGCCATAGTTGCAGAAAAATGCAGTCCTTCAGTCCCATCCCCATTAACTCTGTGAACATACTCCTACAGAGTAACAAAGCTTAGATTGACAGTGGACTATTTCATATGTAGGAAAAGGAGCTCCTACAAATTTTACAGGGCTTGGATATCAATGAGATCTCATTACTGTTCTTAATAGCAGTGCATGTTAGTCTAATGGCTAAAGAAAGGGGATCCCAAGCTACCAGGACAGTAAATTTTCATAGCTTAATATCAAAGATGCCAGTTAAGATCCAAGTTTGGGAAAAGTAAAGAATCAAGGCCTGATCTTCTGTCTCTGTGGAATTGAATCATTCTGCTAAGTCATTGCTCTTGGAAGATCTAAATATTATCTACCTTATTTGAAAAGTGCCAGATTAGTAAATAGTAATAATAATGGTAAAAAAGATTAATGCATTGTATAAAGGGGATAAATATGTTGGCAGGTTTTTTTTTTTCCTTTGGGGAAAGCTTTATTGATCTGGAATCAATCTAATTATTGGTTTGGGGATTTTTTTGTTTTATTTTGGGTTTTTTATAAAGGTTGCTAAGAGTAGCTGTCAGACAAGGTAAATATTTTTTAAATATAGCCTCTGCTGTGCTGGTTCTGTGAAGTACAGGGTGGTTTCTCTTTCTGTTGTAACATGGATGAATCGTGGAAAATAACAGAGAAAGAAACTTATGGTATCATGGTGTACTTCCTTGGTGCATATGTAGTCCTGGTCCCCTGTCTCAAAAAGGATGTGGTACAACTAAAAAATCATAGAAAGGGGTGCAAGGCTGACCAGAGCTATGAAGCTTGTTGAGTGCAGGGAATGACTCAAGAGTTTATTGAATGAGGAGCGTATATTGCTGTGTGTAACATCTCAGTTGATCCAGAGAAGGTAAGCAGATAATGACAATTCACTTCTCTTCTCCTTAATGCAAAGTCAAAACTGCCTTGCTCACAGAAAGCAGAGGTAAATGATTTTGTGCAATGTATAGCCTGTCTGTGGAAGTCCTTGCCCCAGATGATGGATACTGATGGTGACATGGATTCAGAAAGGATCTTTATGAATTTATAAATAAATGTTTATGTCTGTTAGGCATAAACCCTTGCCTCAGATAATGCCTGAGCTACAGTGTTGCTGGGACAGTTTTCTGAGAAAATATCACTATCTGCTACTGCCCTGTAACAACTACCCCCAAACATCCTCCTGTCGTCTGATAAACAAATTCTTGTAATGGCTTGAAACTAGTGAGACTTTCATAGCACATTTAAACTTGCTCCAAAAGCTTAGAAAAGACATCTGTGCCATTAAAAAAAGTTGTATCCTACAAATAAGTTGATGAATTTTCACTTTATATGGTGCCTTTTTAAATTTGGATTTAAAGAGCATTGCAAAATGGGTGCGTAGTGTTATCACTGGCTGCACGTGGCATTCCCAAAGAGCAAAGGATCAAACTTTTTCTGCTCTCCCATATATTGGCTCAGATTACATAAGATTTACTCTCTAATACAGAGATTTAAAATATTGCCCTAGTTTAAGTGTCTAGGTGTCTTTCTACACTAGGGGCTGTGCTAGGTTTGGTCAGAAACAATGCATTAGTGACATGAGCTGTTGAAGAAAAAAAAAGCTTCATTCCTGTTTATACCTCTGATTTTTTTATTTTTTGAAGTGGTTGTCACTTATGGGACTGCAGTCCTACGGGTCTTCCATGCAGAGAAAGTAAGTACCTGGTTTAGGCATCTGCTTGAGTTGCATATCTGAATAATTTTGTATATCTTGAGATAGGTGTTGTAACAGGAGCCACACAGATGAATCTGTGGTGAATTAAAGAAATGTTGAATTTTTAAGTTTTCCCATTTGAACTTAATCTTGGAATTTGTGTGAACCTGTGTTAATCAGAATATTTGTCTAGACACTTGGTTTTGACTCTGAGCATGTGAATTGATCTCCATAAATTAAATTCTATATGATGGGTTTGTGTTTTTTGAATATAAACAGTTGTGGTATTTAGTGAAGTGCAAGAATTAAAAGATTAGAACTTTAGTACTGGGCAATTCTGCTTTAATGCTATAAAATTCAGTGTTTTCTGTGCATAAACTAAATGTTTGAATTCTGCTTTCAGAATCAATGTTTTCTAGGGCTGTACAAAAATAATGGTTTTTTTAAAAAATCCATTTAAATTAGGTGATATTTTATGGAAAAAATCTATTAGATACCCTAAAAAAATTATTTTATCAAATATTTTTATTCAGGGGTACTGTTCTTGTATTGCAACAGTATTTTTTTTTCTTTCAGGGAGGGAAGGAACAAAAAACACCCCCCTAAACCCACCCCCAACCTCTCCTGTACTTCCAGGCTTTTGCAAATGACACTACTAGCGGATTACTCTCATTAATTTAAACAAACAGCAGCAGTATTTTTTCATAAATCAAAGGCAAGTCTGTCCTTAGGTATCGCCAAAATACTTTAAAATACCCTGATGTTTGAGATCTTAAAACACAATGGAAAGTGAGATAGGACTTTTTTTTTTTTTTTTAATGAAATATGAATTACTAGTGATCAAAAGCCAGAAAGCAGTAAGTCTGCAAATGTGTCTCTTCTTTCTGTATGACATCATGTACTGTTGGGAAGTTGCATGACTCTGGAGTTTCTACTTTTTAATTTAAATATGTTAGGTGTTAAATTGGAAAACTGCATGGTGCGTGAATGTTTCTGCTCATTACTACTATCAGAATGTCACTGAGGAAAATTGTTTAGCTTTCTTCCCACTCTCATCTAAACACTAATGGATTTAAAAGTCTTGGTTAGGTATTTTTGTTTTAGGAAAGAAAACCTAATTTGAGGTGTTCATCACTTTGATTCTTTTCTTCCTTAGAAATGACACCACATGTTGAGAATTTTTTATTCTCTTCATTTTCTCTTGTTGAATGAGAGATTTAAAACAAAATAGTAGTAATTGAAAACTGAAATGTATCTTTTGATTCAGTAGGTTTTCCAGCACTTGATGCACTTCAATCAAGATCAAGTGACTTTCTAAAAGATGTGCTTTATCTCCACTATGGAGCTGTTCAAAGCATCAGTTGGTGAAATTCAAGAGGTCCAATTAGGTGATTAATCATAACACTTTCTTTCAGGTTTCAGTATCTGAATTTATTGAAATTACTGGGCCCTTTGTCAACCAGTTCAGTCAGATTTCTTGAAAAAGTTCACAGAATAGACAAAAAGCTGTCGTAACAGCCACAGAAACAGTGCTGAGACAGAACTCCTCCCAGTGATGCCCTGATTACAGCCTGAATAAGGAAGGATTTGCTTTCTGGAATAAGACCTAACAAAGTGTGAATTGTGCTGCATAAATGCATTTCCAGTGCTGGGTTCAGCAGGAGGTCAAAGGATGAGTGCCATTCACATAAATATGAGTGTGAAGTAAAGGAATTCATTTTGGTTAACTGTGCACAAAGGAATCAATGGAATTATTAATCCCAGCAAGCTATTCATTGCTATTTGCTCTTGTAATAGCTGTAAACTTTTTTTTTAATTGAAAGGAGAAATAATTCTGAATAATTCTAGAATGGAAATCTGGAATATTTTTTTCCGTACATTTTTTGAATCATGCCTTCAGAAGTGTTCGACTTCGGTTTGGTAACATACTAAGGCTTTTAGTGTGCCATGTTCAGAAATTAAATGGGAGGGATCTTGAAAAGAGAGTTTATTTACCTGAATAGGTGGACTGGTGCTGTTCTAGGAACCTGCTTCACTCTCAACCCCAGCTGTAAAGTTGATGTATGATTTTAGCTTATACCAGTGATTTTCACAGCAGCCTTGTCTAAACTGAGTCCTGAAGGATAGTTACGTGTCATGCCTACATGACATAGCTCTACTTCTCTGTCACATTTTAGTGGATAGATTTCCTTCAATGGCTGACTGACGTGCCGTTCTTTGAAGCACAGCTCTTCCCTTTAGTAGGCTGTTAAGGTGCATTTAAAATGTAGGGGTTTTGCCTTTAGAATGGTGCCTGGATTTTAGGAATGGAGAATTTTAGGAATCACTTGATTTAACCTGAGTGTGCTAGGGCACCTGAATGAGAGAGTACATGAGTATTGTGTACATGCACATCTCATCTGGCATAATTAACTGCATAAACAGCTTGGCATTTCAGCTGACCTGCAGCTGAAAAAAAAAAGTTTTTTAAAAATGTGTAGCAACTTGCTGAATTAGCTGGGTAATCTCAGTCCACAAGGAACTGAATTGTAGGTGTGTAATTTTACCTTGAAGGTACCATTATTTCATTGTGTGTAGCTTACTGGACTTTACTGTTTTGCAGAACATGATGATGCCTTGTTATAACTGGACATACTGTAACCTGATGTAATCATGTCAATAAAGTGTTGAAAAAACTCGGAGTTAAATGAAGCTGCATGCTTGCCCTACAAAAGGGAAAATTGGTTCCATCTGCTCAAATTAAATGTTGATTTAGACTCATTTTCTGAAATGTAAACCATGCTTTTGAAAGGATTGCTTGGTAAATACTTCTGGTTTTATTATATGGATTTAGAAATAAATTGAAGAGAACTTCAGGTCTGCCTTGTCTTCCTCTGGAAAAGGTTTCATTCAACTGAGCAATGTATTTCAATGTAAGTATATACAATACAGCCCCTTTTGTCAGCTCAGCACTTTTATACCTGATTGAGGGCTATTAAACTCAAATTTGATGCACTGGCAGAGTTAGCTGAGTCTTGTTTTACATAATTAAAATTCTGTGGTCAACTTTTTTCCTCCTGCATTCCGCAGCCAAAAAAGCCAATGTGTGCTGGATGAATGGCCTTTGTAGACAATCTGTTTGTCTCTACTGAACTGCTTTTGTTTTTAGTAGATGTCTTCTGTATGGTCATTTCTGAATGTCTCTTCAGTGTGAGTTAAACTGCTAATACAAGTACCTAGAGTGATCTGGAGGTCTGTTCAATCTCAAGGAGCCTTAAGGTTCAAACAAGGGTCTACTGAAGAGCAAATCAGTTAATGGTTAAGACAAAATGTAGTGAGCCAAATAAAGAAACCACAGTTCACATAGCTGACATCATCCTATAATATCTCCCAGACAACACTGTGCTTTCTAATGTGTTTGATCCATTTTTTTCTTTTGTAGACACAAAGATTTCTATTGACGTGAGTGCTCCAGAGTCCAAATTCTCAAAGGTATTTGAGTACTTAAAGGTACACGTAGAAATTTCTTGGGATTAAAAAATAATGCATAGGCACTTAATTCCCATTTGTGATTTTAGGGGCACTGATTTGCATTCCTAGATACTGAAGTACTTTAGAAGTCCAATAGGCAAGAAGATTTTCCATTTTTCTGTGTGGTCTCTCAGGCACCCATTTGCCTGCTACACAAAACATCAGTGTGGAAAGAGGTGAGAAAAGAGTGGAAGCTGAAGAGCTGATGTTACTGAGCTTGTTTACCACAGTGAGCAATCCATTTGACACATTGGATGCTTGTTTATGGAGATGTGATGTGTGGGATGAGAAACTGTGACTGTCTGATGTTTAAAACATGACTGAACGCTTGATCTCTGACATTCTCAGTGTTTATGTTGACAGCCAGCGTATAGAGACAAGTCTCAGACACTGCCTGGTAGCACAACCTCCTCTTGGATACCAGAATCACTTAAGAAGCTTTTACCAGTTCTTTGCTTGGACAGCTGATTGGCTGTCATTTTTTGCAGAACTACTCTATTCCCTCAAATGGTGATGAGGTAGTTTTCAGTCAGTGTGCTCCTGCCTTTTTTTTTTTTTTTTTAAGCTGGATTGTACCCTTTCAAGAGAAAATGTGCTAGAAAGGCTGTAGGAAGGTAAAAATGTGGGAGAGTTTCTGTCCCTCTAGCCTGAAAAACAAATATAAAAAATATATATTTTTTTAAATAGCACACTTCTGAGTTAAGGTATAAAAAATCCACCTCTTTGTCTAGCTGCTTCCTCTGTGTTTCCCAGGCCGGGTGTTCGTGTTTGCAATGACAGTGGCTGCTTTTCAAACAGTCACTGAAGAAGTTTTGCTGCACAAAAGTGTCAGCTTTGGAGAAATCCACAGTTTGAGAAGAGTCCTGCCTGTGTGTCTGAAGAGCACTCGTGTGGCCACAGATTACCTTAATTTAGGTATCCTGTTATATGTAGGTATAGTTATCAAAACTCTGATCGGTTTTTACATGAGCTTGGTTGTGATTTATTGTAATGTAGCCTGTCACTTAACTCCCATCGTCATTATAAATGGAATGTGATTTTTATGCTGGTTACTTAATGCATCATTGTGATGGTAATGAGTAAGCCCATGTCTAGGCAGTGCAGAATGAAGTCTTACAGCCGTGATGAGTTATACTGCATACAGCTATCTGGAAAATAGCTTAGGTATCTGCTCTAAATGTTGTAATGATATAAATATATTTAGAACTGAATTGATATTGATAGCTATTGTTTAGCAATCCATTATATTGCAATGTCTTTATGACATAGGTCATATTTTGTATTATGAGTGCACTTTTAGAGTCCTATAAACTTTTAACTTATGTCATTAATAACCCTGATGGTAATGAACATGTAAGGTTTCTGGATATGATAGAGCCCCAGTCAGAAAGTACAGAGTCTCAAGGAGACGGGAAAAAACATCCAGTGGGAGCCTGTTTTGAGAATTGTCTTGCTTCTCTAGAAATGAGCAATTTGCTGGTTTGAAATTGCACTTGGTGTTGAAGAAAGAATGCATTTAGGGAAATATGTTTTTTATTACAAATGGCTTTGCATATGGGAAATGGAAAAATGTTGTTTTCAGTGATTTCTCACGCTAAATCTAAATGCTGTGGGGAAAAAAACCACTTGAGCTATCAATTTGGCATTCTTGTAGCAAATCTGAAGGGAAGGTTCAAGTCACCAACACAACTGTGGAGCTTACAAAGCGCCAAAGGGTGATTAGAGCACTTAAGCAGTGTTTTTGCTTTTAGTCCCATTATGCTTAGGTATGTCTTCCAGTTAGCTATACTGATAACATTCTGTGTGGTGTGCATGGGGGGTGTGTGTGGGGCTGGGAAGAAAATCTAGGGAGAAGCAGAAGAATATATCAGGATATGTGATCAATGTCAGTGACTTGTTTAGAACTGATTTAATAATAATCATAATGAAGTTAGTTAATTCAGTCATTGTATCTTCCTAGGTAGTGATACAAAAATAGATTTTAAGGACTGGCTCCTGCTTTGGTCAATGTAGAGAATTTATAGTTTTGCTTTTAAATGCATCCATCAGGATTGAGATTCTGCAGCACTGCTGTGTTCTATCCAGCAAGAGAGATAAAAAATTTTTTTAAAAAATGTGATACTTGCTGTGAATAAATGCGCTGTAACTTGCTGCTTTCTGTTGCCTTACTGGCTAAATTGATCTGTTTCTTACCTCATAATCATTGCAGACCATCAAGTCTCTCTTTATCTGTGAGTGAAGATAAAAAGTGCAAGGTGTAGATGGACGTAGAAATTGTCTTCTAAAGATCAGCTCATGTCCATAGCCATTTCTAGCTCAGATAAAATGCTGTGGTAGAAGCAGCACACCAACATTCCTCTACTAAAACAGGTATTACGGAGCTCAGTCTTTAGGATGTGCATAACTTGTTCTTCAAATAGAAATTCTGAGTACAGAATTTGTTTATTTGAGTACAGAATTTATTGAGAAATTCAAGTACAGCTTAAACTCACCCAATAGATGGGACAGTGTGTGGACATCAGCATAGGTATTGAGAGTTCCCACCCTGTGAATACATTTACTTCAGTGGAAATTTCAAATACAGGATGGAGATAGACAAATGCTAAGCTTCAGGAAGCTTGGGCTTCTCACTATTTCCTATGGGTCTGGAGAGTATTGCAGGGGAAGCAATATGGGAATGTCTGCTCTTTGCTTCACTAGCTGTATGCAAACTATAGCAGCTGTGAAATGAGAAGGGTGGGTAGGATTCTGGTTGGTTGAACAGCCCTTGATTCCTTCCCTTAATAGTACTGAAAGCTGTATGATTCCAGGTCCAGCTCTGGGATTAGGGAAATGTAAACATAACACGTGATGATTGGATCCTATCACTCTCGTGGAAAAAAAGCATCAAGACTGGAGGCCTCCTCCTGAGGAGAACATCTTAAATAGGAGAACTTATCCCATAAAGTGCTTTGTAAGGCCTTCATTAGCTAGAAAACCCCGACATGTCCTACATAAAACAAGTAGAAGCATGAGTAAAGCCGGTGCATACAGAATTGGACTTGGATGAATTCCCGAATAAATGGTTCTGTGTATACCTTCACCTAAGTTATGCAAGGATGCTGCTATTCCAATTTTGTTCCCCTTTTGTAATTGTCTTTGTATTTCCCTAACTGTTTAGCAGTCAGAAGCAACAACAACAATAATAATGATGATGATGTTTAATTTTGACTAACTATGGAAAAGGACAAAAGAATCATGGTGTTACAATTGCAGTTAAAATACCCTGATGGTTATAGTTTAGCTTGTAATTATAGTGATGTCCTCACTGTAAAAGGTAGCCTTTTTTCTTATGGGAAGGGCATAAATTTGAGTTCTTACCATTTCTTATTTGAGGTCATTTATCTTTCATCTTTTCTTGTGAAGGGAGACAGAATCAGAATTCAGAAAAGAAATTTTAAGACATGTTAATTGGTAACATCTTAGTCTTTGGAAGGAGGCATATGGTAACTTCATGTTAAAGTGGGAAATGAATGGAAGTATATAAAGTCCAGTTGGGAAACTGAGAGGGAGACACTATACTTCTGGTTGATAGAGACTTGGAAGCTTCTTGAAGATGCTGTAGCAGAGCTCAAACATGAGCATGTGTAAGAAAGGGAGTGGCGACTGTTTAGTAGTAAGACCTTGAATGTCCCTTCTGCTATTCATGCAGGCACTGATATTATTTACATCTCTGTAACCCTGCTTTAGGGCTGTGCCAGGATTTTAAGTTTCCCCCCTCCAGCTAATTGATTATCTGATGTGAGCTTCTTTGACTTGGCAGTATCACATGTACACAGGGTGAGGTACAGGGGCAGCTGCCATGCTCGTTTCTAATTTCAATGTTTGGCAGCTTCCGATATCAGCACGGGGCACACTGAAACGCTTGGCACTTCACCCAAAAGTAATGAAGTCTTTCACTTAACCCAGTGTGAGGGTAAACAGGATGTTAGCCAGAGTTGCTTTGGTGTCAGATATCAGATAAGGGTAAAACATGCAATAATTTATGGACTGAACCAAAAGTTCCTGCTTTACTATTTAATTTTCTGTTTACATTATTATGAATCCATTTATATGTTTTCTTTGTATTGAAACTGTGAAGTCTGTATAGTACTACAAAAATAATTGAAGTATTTATTTAATGTAAAGCTACTTTCTTCTTCCCCTTGACAAATTGAGGAGATGATGCACATTTTTCCTCATAGTACATATGCTGAGGCTTCAGAATTCTTGCCTAACCTTATGTTTCTTAACTTTTGCTTCTGTAGACCCTTGGCAAATTTATTTATGGAATGCCAGTATAAAACTAAATTATGAGAGAAAGAACTATGAGTACGTATGCATGTAATGGCACAGAACAGAATATGGATTTATCAATTAATGAAGTATTTACCAGTACTAATAAAGGTGATTAAGAAAGTACAGGCAGAGATGTTACTTAAAATTGTTCTGTAATATAATTGTCTTGTTGAAGATGGAAGGTATGATTGGTCTAATGGGGATTTCCAAGAATTTGGTAAGGACCTGAGATTATTACTAACATAGCTGGAGAAGATGCAGTTAGTTCAGTACACGTGTGTAGCAAAGTACCCAGGAAGATAACAAAATGTTGTAAGGATGTCCAGTGTAAACAGGATTCTGCTATTTTCTTTCCGTCCTCAGTGAAATTTTATTTGATACTTTCATGAATAAAAGCAGCTCAGAAAAACAGATTTCTACCTATAAGGAGGAAAAAAAAGTATGTATCGTCAATACATAGACAATCAGAAAATAATATATGGAAGAACTGAATGACCTTCAGCACTAGAGTAACAGCATAGCAGTCTATTTCAAAGTGAAAAGTCGTGCATTTGGGGAGTTACAGTCATCATAATTTCAACTGTAAGATGGGGGACCATCAGGTGGAATCCCTGAGGAAAGAGAAAAACTAGGGTTTTATTCAGTGCAGGACTGAACTTTGAATGTGGCATATGTGCATCTAAAAAATAATTAAAAAAAAAATCACTCTCCCCCAAACAAACAAACGCAAAAGCCCCCCAAAATAAAAAAAATCTGGAGAGAATACTAATGCCATTGTGCAGGGTGTTGCCAAAGCCTTACTGGAGTGTTATATCACCATGTTGAAAAAGATGAATTCATGCTGGAGCAAAGGCATGCAAATCACTGTAGGGAAGAGAGCTTGGCTTATGAGAGGCTAAGGAAGCTGGTTTCTTTGGCCTTGCAAAGTGAATATGAAGAAAAATGCTTCCTGCCTGTAAATGAATTGAACAGGGCTATTCACCAGGGAAGAAAAAGATATTTAAGATCAGGGATAATGTTGGCACAGGAACAAGGAATTATAAACTGTTTACAAATGAACTGAAGCAAGAAATCAGGAATCTATTTGTTTAAAGTGTTTCTACATGTTCCTTCAGTAGAAATAGGACTAGGAAAAATAGACTAACTGGACTAGGTGGATAGGTCAGCTTATGTCAAGGTTCTTGGGAGCCCTGAGAAATTTTATGTGCTTGACATACTGAGCCAGATGAGTTCTTTTGAGTCCCATATTTTTACTGTGAAAGTTCAGGTATCTGTGATCAAGCGTAGCGTGATATATATGATGAGCCTAAACACATAAATACCAGTCCTCCTGTGTCTGGGATAATTGGTGATAAAAAAACCAAACAAACAAAGACCTCTTAGGTTTCCATCTGTTTTCAGTGTCAAATGCTTTCTTTGTCTCTGGCCTTTGTACAGTGTCTACTTTTACATGGCCTGCAGCCAGATCTCCTTAGTCTGTGATTTTGTGACCTTGCAAAGTTAGCTTGGTAGTATACAGCTGGGAGGTTTCCAGGAAAATCTAGTTTTTGGTAGGGTATGTTGGCACTTCAGTAGGTGGCACTCTTCACTTTAGGTCTTGTCCTAAATATGATTTTTCCTCAGGAATGAGGAGGTTGCAGTTTTGCCTGTGGCCTTAGCTAACTTATATTTTATCAAGTGTTGTTTGATCTCCCTGACTTCCTCTCACTCTGTTGTTCCTATACTCTGAGTTTTTCTTCAGTGAAATATTTGGAGTAAAATCATCCTAACACTGAAATTGGGTCAGAAAAGGATTATGTCCCAATAAGTGGGACATAATCAACTTCCTCTTGCACAAAGGTTCATCTTGCAACAGCTCAATGGTTTCCATTAAATTGTTCCAGATGGGTTTGAGTAGAGCTGAACTGTAGTTGTCATTACTACTGGAAAACATTCTGTGTGCTGTACAGGCTACTGTGATTGGTGGCACTGTGTTCAGCCCTGTTTATCTGACATTCCCCTTACGCAGGGGGTCTTGGTCTACTGGAACTTAGCAGGAAGGAAAGTTTGTAGTTAAGCTGCCTTTAGAGCTCCCTGAACACATTGGCTCAACTACACCACTTCCTCAAGCTCTAATGTTCTGGACCGTGGTTTTTCAGTTCACCTTTTCAGGAAATGTAATAAGTAAAAAATACGACTTTCAAAAAACCCTGTAGAAATCCCACAGAATTTTAGTGACATCTATACAAATCTTGTCCTAGCAAAAGAAAACTGACATCCATCTCAGCCTCTTCATTGTGCATTTCTTGAGGTTTGGCCTTAATTGATGTTCCTGACCTCTTTGCTTGATTCTTACTTACCCAAATAATTATATTTATCTCTCTTAATCATTGGTGATCTCCCTCTATTGAAGGTGCTTTTCCCTGAAATAGGAGAGGAGGGGAGGAAAAAAAAAAAAAGAAAAAAGAAAAAAAAAAGTGGCTGCTTTTGACTCTGTTGTTACCTTTGACTTTTTAAAAAATTAATGTCTTAACTGTGTTGCCTCTCATGCTTTGATGATACTCTAAATCTCATTGGCTGTCAATATATATAATACAATAAAAGTTAGTTTGTGGGGGCACTGAGTCCCTTTTCTGTTTTCAGTGCAGTAAAATTAATAAGTTAGACTGTTTCTTCCGTGTGTTTAAACTGTTCTTCTGATTACAGTCAATGATAAGATCTCCTTAAGCCTTGCATTGCGTATTCAAGCCTGAGGAATACAGTAAATAATGTAATAAGTTGATATTGATGAAAAAGCCATGTTTCCCAAAATGATCAGTCGTCATTTTCCCTTCTACACGGCTGCGTGGTGTTTTTTGTGCATTGCCAAGCAGTTTTCATAAAGGTGATAGCATGAACCGAGCTGCATTCTGTGAAAGAGAAGACACTACACTGATGACAGCTGCTCCTTAAGTAGGATTTCCATTGCTCTGTAACCTTTCAAGAATGGTATTTATCTTGTTTAGAAGTTCCTACTTCAGAGAATATATGACTTTAAATATTTGTACCTTCTGACATGACTCTAACTAAAGATTTTTGGAGGTCTGTGCCTTGAAGAATGCCATTACATTAGATTTCGTTTTGAAAGCGTTCATGTTCTTTCTTAACTGGCTTTGCCTGTGTCTGGTCAGTCATACTGTAACTTCTTTCATCTCCGTATCATTCATTTTATGATAGGATTAGGTTGATGACATGAGAGGTCGAAATTCTTTAATCTTCCCCTCTCCCCTCAAGCCTTGACTTTATTTTTAGAAAAGTTTCTCGGATATCTGTGCACTCTCACCTTTGATAAAAGCAACAGAAAAAGTGTCGCTTTTTGTGTGGCTAAAAATTTTGCTGTGGCAGTGGAAGTTTCTCCTTGGTGTGTCTTTTACTGTAACATGGGGACAGTGGAATTTAGACTGGATCCTTGTAGCCATCAGCTTCCACACAGAGATCTGTACTGCAGCTCTCTTGTGACGGATAGCTATTGTAGCGTGCACTGAAAACATGCTGACCTTTAGCAGTTCCCCCTCTGACAGAACAAAGGGGATGTCTGTTAATTCCAGCCTGCTTAAATCCTGCATTTACTTTTAAGCTGTTTCTCTGTATAAGTGTAGATTTAAAAGCTTTAGAACACACTTCTAAGAACTGACAAAAACCCCCCGAGTTTTTAGGACAAGAATATCTACAGAACATCTGCATTTTAAAATCTGCTGTGGTGGTGTTCATGTAATAACATGAGCACCCCCTTTTTTAATGCTGTCAAAACATTTTGACTCCCATCACTCTAACTTGTGCATTGAAAAGATGCACTTGCTGGAAAAGCATACTTACAGTGCCCTTTGCAAGTGTTTGGCCAGATCCTTTAGCAGTAAGCAGGCAACTCCCCAGAAGTTTGATGTCAACCCCATGGCCACCTTCACATCCTCTGTAGATGACAATCTTATAACTCTTGCCTTTCTAAACCCCTTTCAGACTTTACAGTAGTTGCTTCTGTCTTTACAGGAAGTTTTAATCATGCAAATGTGGATAGAAAACTAGTCTGGTTTACTTCAAATTTATGTATAAGTGAGGACTGAATGAAATCCTTTTTGAAAGGAGTGGTTTTTGCTTTAGGTGTTTCTTATGCTGATTAAGGTGATTCTCTCTTGCTGGACTGTACTTTTCAGTAGATTGACATGTAACCAAGTAGGTTTGAGGAGTGTAAAACCTGTTTTATTGCAGAGCTAAAGGTGTCTTAATAATAGTGATTCAGTTGGAAGAGTAAGTTAAAATCAAGTCATATTTATTTACCACCTCTTTTCTAAATTAAACTTTATCTGGTTACAATCTCAGTTCTCAGGCTGAATTTTACTTTCATTTGGGGTTATAGATACTTGAAGTAGCTTGAGTTGCTTTTAAATTGTCTTTAAAGGGGCACGACTTAATTTTGGCTACAAATTAGAGGAAAACTTTCTCGTCATTAAATCAAAGGTCTGGAATGGTCTTCTAATTAGAGAGTGTTTGCGTAAGAAATCCCAAAGAGTTTTGAAATGGAGTTTGTTAGGTATTGATGGTAACAGTACAACACTGAACTTGAGGACCTGAGAGTGCTCTCCTATTTTTGTGGTCCTAAATGCGTCCTGTTGTAGCCTGAAAGTACAACTTGACCTAGTTATTAAAGTAGACTGTTAACTGCAAAGGATGGAGTAATTCCATTTCCTACGTTTTAATTGTGTGTTTGAAGTGCGGGGAGCTGTGTTGATTTGTTTACTTCAGAGCTTTTCTTGGTGCTTCATGAGTGGCAAGGAGGTTGTGCACACCTTCTCAGCTGCAATAAAACAACTGGAAGAAAACTTAGAAAGGAAGTAGAACTCAACATATGGAAATACGGAATACGCTTTCAAGAAGTCTGAATGCTTGCAAGTAGCAAAATGTTCTTGCATTAATTTTGTATGGAAACAAAATGCTGTTGCAGATAACAAGTAAATACTATTGAATATATATGGCTATATATATATATAGCAGTAATAAGTAGCTGTTCTCTAGAGAATTTTAAATATGCAGGGAAGTCTGACAGTAGTGCTTTATACTTTGTCAGATTCAGAGGTGGAAATAGGTAGAAGTTTCCTTTGCTAAGGGCTATATATCTTCATTGTAGCCACGTAGGCCTGTTAGTTCCTTGGAGATAAAGTGACTCTTTTGGCACTTTCTATATCACGTCATTTAGGTAGAAATATAAAGTTTTCCTAAAATTTCATTGCAAGACTGTATGGGTGCCCTTACATGATTTAGCTTGCTTAAAATTATGTCCTGGAATGTTGGCCAGAAACATGCTTTCAGTAGATATCCAGTGACATGCACCAGTTGCAGCTCTCTGTTCCCAAACACAGATCTGCCCTTGCAGAACTGAAGGTTTTTTAGCTGGATTAGAAATCATTTCTAGAAGTAACTTACATGTACAGACGTACACACAGTTGTGTTGACGTACTCAGTCTGCTTTTAGACTCATAGTAACTTCATAGTTAATAAACTCTAAGTAGTATGTGAATAATGAATATAAATATGCTAGGCAATAATTGCATGTTGGTGATTGTCAGCTATTAGATTTGTAGCACAATGCACAAATGTTTGCTATATAAGGGTGTGAATAATCAAGTGGCACTTAATGAAGGAATTAGATGAATAATTCATCACATGAAGAACATGGAAATAGCCTGGCAATTTTTGTGTTTCAATAACTTGTTGATATTTTGAGAAGTAGTTCATATACTGGACAAAGAAATAAAATCTAGTATCAAAATCTATCTTGAAACCCTGACATTAAATGCAGGCTTTGAAAGATGGTTTAGATTAATCAGATTTGTGCCTAAACTGTCCTTAGTGGAGTACTAAAAAATAAAAACTTCACATTTTTATTAATCTGTGCTCTTTATACTATTATTCTGACTATGTTTAGATATGCTGTTTGGAAGGAATGTACTGTACAGAAAAAGTCATCTTACCTGAAGGTTCTCCTCTTTGTTCTTTAACTGTTTTCTGTGCTGTGTATGGGAGAGCTGTCTAATAGTTTTGTTTTATGTATATACTTCTCACAACCAAGGTATATGCAGCAACTTCCCCTTTTGTGCAGGTAGAATGCTCTTGGACAGTAAGTTGTGTAAAGGCATCCCCTGTAACTCACTGAAGGAAGCTTGACTTGCTGGATTTGATGGCACTTCAGTGAGTTGCACATCTTAAGTCAATGTGGGTGTGTATTCTTCCAGAAGATATGTATTTACTGTACATATGGTATCTATAGAGCACATAATTTTGGGTAAATCAGACTTCTCTCATCAGAGTAAACTTCTGGGTGACAGCCATGGTGTACAGTCAACTTTATGTTGCTGTTTTAACCTTGTTAAGGGAAAAGGGAAAGCTGCCTGCCTGTACACGCTGTCAGTTTTCCTTTACTGTTGTGTAGGCGTGCCAGGGTCTCCAGGTCCAGCTTCATGTCTTGTTGATCCAATATACGTACAGCATGTGTTCTGTTTACAGTGCTCCTTAATTTATCTCCTCACTGCCAGAGAAGTACCCTCATCTAACTTTCAGTAGGTGACTCTTCTGTACCATCTGCTTTGCAGCCAATTCCACCAAGAAGGAAGAGGAATTGGCTGCAAAGATGGGCACTAGTCCCCCTGCCCCCCAAGCTTAATAATAAAAATAATATGGACAGAAGCCAAGTATATTGTGTACCAAATTCACTTCCTCTGCAGAATATAGTATAATGAAAAACATCTGGAGTAGCTTGTTGAGTTGATTTTTTTTCTGTGCTTTGTCCTGGTAATGGATTTGTTTTCAGAACTGAGCATTCTGCATGTTTCTTGGTGGATGCTAGTAGGCTCGAAGTATCGCAGCATGTGGAACCCAGTAAAACATGAATTCCATTTGTTTTCCTTGGCTTCTGTGCGTCATGATGTGTTCAAGATGATAGGGCCTGGAAAACTGTAAATTTTTGTTAGGTCTCAAGTATGAATCCTGAGCCTTGTCTTCGTGTTGCAGAGGAAGTCTGGTAGTAGGAGGAAGGCTGTTCAGCTCTGTTCCTGAGGGTGTACTGTGCAGCCTATGTTTTGTTTACATTAGAGGTATGCTGACAAAGCTGCTGGCTCTAATATTGGACTTAATAGTTTTGTTTGGGTTTGCAGCTGCGTCTCGCTGTCCTTTCACTCTGCCTGCCTGCAACACTTCACAGAATTATATACTGCAGAAGCAAATCCCACTCCAGTAATACTTCTGAGGCTAGGATTTCTGGTGTATTTCTGTGTTATCCAAAGAGATTCCCAGGCAAGTAGAAAAGATGGAGATAAGTAGATGGGCATCTGTGTACTCTCATTGTTCTGTGACCATTTAAGGAGCTATGAGCTGAAATGAGCCTTACGACTGTTTCTTCTTCAGTGTTGGTCTTTAAAAAGTAGAGTTGGGGAGGGTGAAGATGGGGTTCCTTTACCTTATTCAGTTAAGATGTCTGGTTCAAGAAAAAAAAAAGGGGGAGGGAAAACCCAAATTAAGATCTTGGAAGGTGAACTCTTCACAAGGTATATGGAAGAAAACCCTGAAATACTGTCACTTCACTTCTTAAAAGATATGTTAAAAATTCATGCCCTGGTTGCCTGATGCTTGTATTTTAAGAAAGGCTGCAATGGTAAGGGATTGTGTTCCTGTTGCTGCCATGGAACCAAATCTATACCTTGTGCAGTGCAGAGTGCTGCTCTTCAGGACCTTGCTTGTGCATAGCATGGCATCTGTGGGGAGTTCTTTGAAAAGTAAGGCCTTAAAAAGGTAGGCTAAAGTCAGAGAGGTCATGAAAATTCCTACAGAAATGGGAGCTGTGGCTTTCTAGGTACTGAATTACATACTGACTTCCTCCAAATTTTATTTGAACAAAGTACAGCTCGTGGGGGAAATCTATGTCACTTTTCTCTGTAGTAGCATTTTATTTAGCAAAGTAAATACTTTTAAGTAGGGTAAAAGTGTTCATCCATCAGCCTTTGATGTGAGTCATTTGATGCTACTTAAATATGAACCCTTTGTGGTCTAGTCAGCAGGTCAGATTAAAGCACAGATTTTCCAATCTACTTCTGTGGACCTCCGTGCAAAGCTGACTCAGTTCACAAGTGATAGCCAGTTTGCAAGTCCATATCCTTAACTGGTGGTAAAAGGCACTGCTTAGAGTTCCCTGTTTTGTAGTGTATAGGATTTCCCAATATCTAAATGGATAGGAATTTGACATTACAGGGAAGGGCGGTGGTGTTGCCAGTGAAACTACATTATGAGTAGCTTTCACTTAATCAACTCTTAGTTTCCATCTACTGCTATAATTCCTGGAACTTTGAGTAAGGTATTTTATCCACTCACCCTGATTGATTGGCTCTTTTGTGTCTGGGAGAGTCTTTCTATGTTGGGCACAAAGGAAAAACAGGTTTAGAGTTTGGGCACTGGAGGAACTTCAGAGTCTGCTTGTTAATTTGTGAGTACTTGGTCTCTTCAGAACAGCTGCTGAAGTTTGTTTCACTTCTCTCTGTGTCTTGTGGGTGATAAGTAAAATCTCTAGGGGAGAGAGACAGAGAGAGAATGAAGACATTGGGGTTCACAGCCTCAGCTGTTGAAGTTCAGCACCCAAACCTGATAACTAGCATTATCTTCTGAGTTTCCCACAGGGTGTTCTTCCTACCAGCCTATAAGGTCATATGTGTAATTGGGTTATTGCAGTGAACTTTGGTCTAAATCTGTTCTGGTCATGTGAAAAGTAGTCTGAAACATGACTTCTAGTTGGCCTGGCAAGTCTGTCAACCTACAGTGAGACTGAGCTCTTCAACATTGCTCCAGTTTTCATTGCCACACCACTACAAAACACATACAGGGTAGCTGAGTGTTGGCTTTCCTGTGTGACAGCTGCTGTCTCTGCAGACAGTTAAATAAGCCATATACCACAGTTTTTCAGCTGTGTGTTGCAAACAGAATGGTTTGGCTGGATAATTATAATGGTAGATGCTAGGGCACTGACACAGGCCCTTCTTGCTCCTTGGTGCAAATGGCATTGGTCCTGACCCTCTGTATCGCAAGGAGTCTACCTGCCCTCAACACCGTCACCTTCTCCACCCCTGCATGGGCACAGCCCTCATTCTTCACTGCCTGCCTTCACAGGTTCTACTAAAGCATACTGAATGTAGGCTGAGCAAAAGCCCTGTAAGGCACAAAGTCTGCAGTCCTGCAATGCCTTCTAGATTTATTTTTCTACCCTGCTATAGCTGCATTAGCTGCAGTTACCACTTATAGATTATTGTGATGCAAAGATGTCACTACGTTTTAATGGTTGCTCAGCTGGCATTACTTGGAAGAACCCCAGTGCTGAAGTGAGATGGCACCAATTTGTACCAAATGTGGATTTGGCCACTGTGTTCACTCTGGCTTTGAGCTGGAAGCTGCACGAAGTGTGTTCATTCCAGGTGGTGAAGTGTGGCATTTCTGCATATCATCAAGTGTAATAGGTCTAGGGGGTAGCTGTTTACAATAGCTGGAAATTGATGCAGAGAAGATGGGGACAAAAGGTCTGCAAATATCAAAGTAGAGTTTGAGTAATGGCCCCTTTTGTTTTCCCTGTGTAATGGCACTATGTTTTTCCAGGCATTTAAACTATAGGGAAAAACAGAAGTCAGGCTTCTGTTCAGATAATTTTCTAAAATTGCTTTCAAGCATTAATTTTGAGTTTGTTCAGCAAAATGTTTTAGAAGCTAAGATTTTGGAGAATACTTGAATAAGATGTGCTGTAGAAGTATAATTTCAAAGTGTCGTAGTAATAAAGTAGGCCTTATTTCTTAGACTTACATAAATATTTATCTAATTCCTTGAATTTTGTATACCAGCTTTTTGTTGCACAAGGAGCCTCTCTTAACGTGACTAGGGGTTAATATAATACTGTCTTATCAAGCTTCAGTAATTACCTGCTTTGACAACTAATGCAGTAGCTTTCCCCAGTTTGGATGGGTGTTTAATCACACTGCTAACCAGAAGTCCATAGTAAACCCCACTGCTATTACTGGGGTTTTTAGCACTTGTGAACATCACCTTGTACTATTTGGAGTTATAAAGTTCTTGGACTTCTGGATATGTTTTTCTAAGATTGGATGTTGCCTCTTCAGACTGCAACATTACTGTTTTGACATGGGGAATTTTGTAAAAGCACAAGATATTAATCATAAGATGAATAATCTGAAGGGACAAGACTTCCCCTCTCCCCGTAGTACTGTTTCCTGTAAGGAATCTGCTTACCTGGCTGTTAAAGAAATGAAATGTGCTGCAACTTGCAGCTTATTTTTGGCACAGGCACAGAACTGTTATGGGCACTGACCACACACTGACATGTGAGTTGGCATCCTGACACCCTTGGGCTGTTTTTGCAGCTACACTAAGACCCAAACATTATCTCAGAAGGGGCAGTTATACCCACTAGACTTGTAAAGGAGCCCAGTTGTTGCATGCTTGCAGACAGATTGAAGTTTGCCTCCTCCACATAGCTTCAAAGTAGGAGTAAGAGACAGGAGGGCAAGCCACTACAGCAGTATCACAGAATGTGCTGAGTTGGAAGGGACGCATCAGGATCATCAGGCCCTGCACGGGACACCCCAGGAGTCACACCATGTGCGAGAGCATTGTCCAAGTGCTTCTTGAACTCGGACAGGCTTGGTGCTATGACCACTTCCCTGAGGAGCCTGTTCCAGTGCCCTGCCACCCTTTGGGTGAAAAACCTTATCGTGATATCCAACCTAAACCTTCTCTGATCAGATTCATGCCGTTTGCTTGAGTCCTGTCACTGGTCACCACGGAGACGGGATCACTGTTGCCCCTCCTTTTCCCCTCACGAGGGAGTTGTAAACTGTGATGAGGTCTCCCCTCAGTCTCCTCTTCTCCAGGCTGAACAGACCATGTGGCCTCAACCAATCCTCATAAGGCTTCTTCTCCAGACCCTTCACCATCCTCATGGCCTCTCCTTTGGATTCTCTCTAATAGTTTAGTATATTTTTATATTGCGGCACCCAGAACTGCCCCCAGCACTCGGGGTGAAGCTGCCCCAGCCCAGAGCAGAGCCGGACAATCCCCTCCCTTGCCCGGCTGGCGATGCTGTGCCTGATGCCCCCCAGGATAAGGGTGGCCCTCCTGGCTGACAGGGCACTGCTGACTCGTGTTCAACTTGCCATTGGCCAGGACCCCCACATCCCTTCCCACAGGGCTGCTCTCCAGCCTCTCATTCCCAGTCTATACGCACCTATGTGTCCAGGTTTGTCTCATCCCAGGTGCTGAATGCTGTTCTACCTACCCTAACTCTGACTTTAGTATTTTGGGCAGGCTGATGGAACACAGTGTTTTCAGAAATTCAGAGGCCTAGTTGACTATTGCACCCATCAATGCTATCTAGATAAGGTAGTCAACCTTAAGCTCTCAAGGTACTTGCTCCCAAGGGTATACAGATTTCAGTGTTATAGGAGGGCAGAAATCTGCCTTTTAGCTTGGGGGTTAGGGGTGATTAGCATCTAATTCTGGTTAAAAAAAAAAAAAAGCCCATATCCAGCACTGACTTGGTGTATTTCAGCTGCTCTTCGTATAGCTCAATGTCTTTAACAGATGCTTGCTTGCAAAAGGACTAGACAATGTAGAAATGTGTCTCTCATACTTGCAGATAAGACTGTAAGCATATGCCTTATTGGAGCCTGTGGCAAAAGGGATCTCTTTACCTAGAAATCATATCCACAAATAGCTCTGCTTTGGAAAGTCATCTTATACTGAATGTGGAATCTACATTTGACATGGTGAAGTATGGCCCTGAAGCTGCTACATCTTGATCCTACTGAGCTTTCTTAGTAACTCTAGTTTTCCCCCAAAGCTTTGACATTGAAGCCTGTTCAGTCTGTGCTTTAAGTAGTCATGACTGCTTTTAGTTATGAAAATGCCAGGACTACACTTGCATACTAGATACCCAGGGATTGTGCAGGAGAATTATTTTCTGCTCAGCCCTGTCACACCTCATTAGAATGTGGATGTGGTCCTCAAACTACATGCCAGTACATCCATTTTGCTCCAGTGCCAAAAGAAAAGGGAAAAAACCCTAGGCTATCTTATCAATAGGCTCTTGAAAGCACTACCTGACTTGCAGAGAAGTATTTCAGCAAGTATTCTGGACCTGTTTGTACAATTTCCAAATAAAACTAGACATTCTTAAACTAACAAAATGCATTAGCCACTTAATATTTAGTTCACTATTATTCTACAAGCAGTATTTCTTGGTGTCTTACAACTGGGAATGACTCTTTTGTTGGTCACAGGACCACAAAAGCCAAGAAAAGCATAGACTCCCCTTTCTAGGGTTTGTTTGAAAAAGGGGGGACGGGGAAAACATTGTAACCTGGCTGCTGCAGAGGTAACATTCATAATCATTCCAATTTTGCCATGGTTTTTGGTTATGGTCTGTCTGGAAGAGATCATTGCAGGTTCCCCTTAGAAGGCTTTGATTATTTTGCCACCTTTACTCTTAAAAAGTTAGTTTTCCATTATTTTCATAAAGACCTGAAGAAGCAGCTTTTGCAGTGTCTTCTCTTTGTAAAAAGGCACGTGGAACAGCTGTTTTCTATGGAGTCTGTATCCTCCACCATTTTAAAATAAGGTAACATCACTGGCAAACTCGGCGTGATATTTATGCAGTTTGTTGGGGTCAAACCCTTCATTTCTCGCTCTCGTTCCTCTGATGACATAATGGTGAAGGCACAGCAAGGTTGGCAGCTGAGAAAATAGAGGTCTTGTACAAGGCCTCCCATGTCTGTTGGACATGAGGTCACTAGGCAGGTGACCTCTGAAGTGGGAATAGGATCCAAGGAAGCAAATGGAAAGAGAGGAAAGCCTGGCCTCGCTGGTTAGTTGGGAAATGAGAACTCATACCTCAGGGGAAGGGCCCACAACTTTCTTGCCCAAAGTTTTACAGTAATGTGAGAATGCTGGTTTTGTTGGTCTTTCTTGGCATTTTTGTATCAGCAATCTTCTCCTCATCTGTTTTCCCTTAGTACAACAAAAATCTGGCTTGGTAGTTAGTCTAAAATGCTTACTATATGAGCACCCACGAATTAGTCAAAGTCTGACAGCTTTTTAAATTTCCTTTTAAATAGCTCATTCATTTCCTTATCTCTGCAATAGAACTGTCGTGCTGAAATAGCCAGACACACTAACTGAGTCAGAAAATGAAGTGAAGCCTAGTTTTGCCTTTCTTTAATGAAAAGGATGTGATTTCTGTTGTAGAACATGACCAACTCCATGTAAGTATAGAAAGGGTAAGGAAGGCTATAGCCTTTGTAATTATCTCAGAACTGCTGGTAGGCGCCGCAAAGATGGTTGATGGAGCAGAGGTTAGCCCCTAACATGCAAAATAGGATTCTGAAATCTCAAAACAGTAGTAAAAGCAACAATCCAGCATTTTGTCTAAACTATGACCCTCGCCCTGCTATACCTGCACCTTTGCTAGACATGGAGGAAGAGGAAGAGAAACATATGTAATTGTTAGGATTTTTTAAAAGTTGTTTTTGGGTTTTCAGCAAATATGACACCTAAGTAGTAAGTCAAGCCTTTATATAATAGAGTATCAGAAACTGATATTAAAA
Organism: Atrichornis clamosus; assembly: GCA_013400975.1. Classification (NCBI taxonomy): domain Eukaryota; kingdom Metazoa; phylum Chordata; class Aves; order Passeriformes; family Menuridae; genus Atrichornis; species Atrichornis clamosus. Next base: position 109,293 of record WBMZ01000054.1, read on the forward strand.
GAGGAAAAGAGTTCCAGTATTAAGGTGGTATATGAAAGTTTGGAACAGGATTTAGTTTCTGAAGCACCAAGAAGATGTAGCAAATGTTTGGGATCATGTCAGTATATCAGCAGTCTTGGATGACTGTGATATAACCAGGATGAGACAAGCACGCACAGTTTAATTGTACAGGGCTTTGAAATCTGCAGTGCTGGCTGGAGCTGTCCAAACACTTGTGGTATCAGGTGCAGCTGGGGCCAGTCATGACAGCGGAAAGCAGGTCTATGATGTGGTGAAAGGTGTGTTCTTGCCATTTTGGAGGAATTTCCAAATAGCTGTCCAGCCCATGAAGCTGCTAGGGTGCAGATGGTGGCTGTTGCCATTTGTGGTCGCGGTGTGGCAAATGCTAGCTTGGAATGAACAGAAAGGTATGAGGGATGACGAATGAGGTATGAGGAATGACAGGAACGTGCTTCTAGGAGCGTGGCAGAACACGCTCCTAGTTTATCGAAGAAGAAATTTTCTCTTGTAAATGAAATAAATCTCTAATGGAAGCAGCAAGTTAGTCATTCTGCAGCGTGTTTAGAAAAAAAGTCCAAAGAGTTGTCAAAATTAAGACAAAGATTCCTGAACAAAGACCAGTTCATAATTTGTGGAACTCTGAACACAGTTGTCAAAGCACAGCATGTAGTGGAAGAAACAAAACAGACCCCAAACACTTGTGTGTATGTGTATTTTCTTCTTTTAACAGAATGTTAATTCAGTGACTATTCTTGCTGTTCCAACTGAACTTTTATTACACTACCTATTCTATATACTCTGCCAATCCTTTGTGGCATTTGGAAAGATTGGAGTAGTTGCCAAACTGAACAGTTATCTGTCCATGTCTATTAAAATCCATAAGATTGGAAAGCTTGCTATGCCTGAGTCAGAGTAATTAACGGACGTATGTCAGACTGATGCTATTCAAACGTGTAGTATAGAGATGCTGAGAGCGTATCTACATCCCCAGCTTGGTGTTGTACCAGGGATTTGCATCAACTCCGAAGCATCTAAATACAGTTTTCTGCTCTTCAGAGTTGCTGTTTAAACTGGTTTTTAACTTAGCAATTCTTCTGTTAGTGCTGGCTGTTCTGAAGAATAAGGCTGGTTTTATTCAAGTTTGGCAAAGTTTCTTTAATTGAAAATTGTACATGTTCAGTGTATTAAACATTTAACCCCCCCGGCCCCCGCCCCACACAACAAAACAAAACACACAAAAAAGCCCAAGTAAGTATTGTCTTTGAAAAATTCAATCATAGGTTAAAAACTGACTTTAAACTGAAAAAAATACTTGTTTGTGGAAAGGTAGTTAATGGCAGTATTTTCCAAATGAGGCTAGGATGACTTTGCATGTTTTGAAGCACCTCTTTGATTCACTTGTGCCTTCTTGGGTGGATGGTGTTGGTGATAGACTTCCACAGGCAAGTTAAAAGGAAAAAAACGGTAAGTATTGTCTTTGAAAAATTTCAGGGCATAAATTTAGTCAGCAGTACCCTTTATCTTTGAAAGAAAGCTGAGCATTCACACCAGTACATGAAGCCTCAAAATCAAGAATATATGAAATGTAGTTAAAACATTATAGCTGGTATCATCAGTCTTGGTGATGCAGATGAAAAGAAAATTTTAAGTTGGCTTTGCTCCTTTTTCTTTTGCATTATTTATAAAGTTAGGTCTGATGATGATTCTGCAGTCTGTGTTTGTAGTAGATGCCTGTACATTCTGCTGGCACCATCATTAAACAATGAATTGTATTATCTGGCACACCAGGCTCTGAAGTTTTAAATTATTCAGAAATGTTTTTGTTGTGAGCTGGCACATTCTCATTAGCATGTATCTGGTCAGCCAGGCTGAATCAGTCATGCAGGGAAAATTTGCGAACTGCCAGGCTTGTCACCTTCTGTTAAGTCAGAAAAGAAACTTGGCCTGAAATAAGTCTCGACTGGGAAGTGTGTGGACAGTGTCGATAGCAGATGGTCCCCACTCCATTATCTCTGAAGGCACTCGGCTACACGTTGATGGGCCAGGCTGAAGAGCAAGGATGTGTTCAGGAGATGATTTTGTTACTCACTTGAATATGCAGAGATAATGAAAGGAGAACTTACTGCCTGGTATTGCTGAACTGTCCAAAAGTCAATGATGTAGGCACCTGTCACTGACTGAATACAGTACTACTGAGGAGAAGTCATGGGCACAACTGTGCTCTGTGTACCTAATTCCTCATTATAATAATTTTTTGGAATTCAGGAGAGTATTGCTTAGTGTTTTTATTGCTCTAAATATAAAAAGAAAAAAAAAATCACTTTTATTCTCTTAGCTTCTATCTAAAGTAAGCATTTACATGTTTGTTTTTGGCAGGGAAACAAGAGCTCAGTAACCAAGTCTAACTTTAATTTGCATGAAAATTGCAGGCATCACAACTAGGAAACAAACAGCAAGGCTCTTTTGCTTTGGTGCTGGCTTTCGTGGTATATAGGGATATTGATACATTTGGTATATAGGATGACATTTTGGTTATTTTGAAATCAGGAGGGTTTTTACAATTATTAAAAGTAGGGTGAGATCAGAATTTCATCCCAGAGATTACTATCCCAAAGACTTCCAGGATTTTCAACTAAATTGAGTTGTAAGGATGATGAGAGAATGGTGTATGTGCAAGACTTGTGGTACTATAGGGTAGAATTATGCTTTTACATGGTATTTTGGTCTGCTGTGAAGGAAATGGTGAAGATGAAATTTTTTTTGTATACCACATCCTTTTTTTTTTTTTTTTTAAATTTTGCTTCAGATTTCACTGGGTAAAGCTACACCTGGAAATAGCTGAGGCTTAATGCAAGTTTGATGGCTTACTCTGACAGAGCTTGATGTTTTATCAGCAAATTAAAGCATGAAATTTAATCTTTATTTTCCTTCAGCAAATAATATTTCTGCATTGCAGAGTTGTGGCAGCTGCCCGCAAATGAATCTTTGGTCTCTTGTCTAGACTTTGCTTAAGCTTTCTTTCAGGTTACAAAGGGTTTCTACTGCGGTATCAGGGGCTATAGTAATATTTTTCAGGACCCTGATTAGTATCACAGCATACCAAAAGCTATGTCAAATAAGCCAAGAAATTTTTTAGGAGTGATCTGTATAGGTCGGAAGTCAGCTCACTGGTTCAGAGGTGATAGAAAATCCTTTGAAGGTAAACTGGAAGGGCTAAAGAATGTGCATCCCTAAGATGGAATGGCTTTGCAATTGGCAAAGAATGGAAACTAAGTTTGAGTTTCTCTCCCATGATACTTGCTTCTGTTGCTTATTCATTGGTTATAATACTGTAAATAAACTGAACAGTACCACAGAAACAGCCAACTTCATAATTACACACTTCTCTTTAAATTTGGTGTTGCCCAACAATATTTTAGGCTTTGAGTAATTTCATGGGTCAACTAATAACTGTATGTATATTAATATACATATTATTACTATTAAAAAGTATTCAGGTTATTTTGCTGATCAACCGTAGATGCTGCTTCTTCTGTACCCAGAATAGAGAATAGTCATTGCTTCTCAGACACCGTAAATGATTGCTAGAGAGTATTTCAAATGGCAATCTTCCTGAGTTGGAAAAAAAAAAAAATTTCATACTGGTGATTTGACAGTCTGAGGTAACCTCAAATCTGAGGTGCCAAACCGAAGTTGATTTTCATCAGGAAGAGGAAAATTCAAGGCAAAATATTAGCAGAAAACTGGCATTATGTGTCCTTACCAGAAAATGTGATCTTGCTGATCAAAACTGGATTTGAAAGTAAGTAGACTGTTGCTTTCCTGATAGACAGTACATCCAAATAGGATAGCATTAATATTGGTTGAGTCACTCCAGCTTAATATAATGGTACACATATTTAAAGCCATAGATTTGTGTTGCATGACACTGTTAAATATCTGACCAATGCATTTTGTCTGTCTTGTCGTGGTTTTTATACAGAATGCTGAGCAACTGATCCCCTACTACAGCTTTATTGCCTTAAAATTAAATTAATGCTTCCAGATGAACTAGCAAACAACTTCAGGAAAAAAATAATATATGGCCTTGGAGAAAAAAAATCATACATGGTCTTGGGTTTTTATCATCCCACTTTCTGCCCTGCTTCTAAGGTCGAGGAGCAGAATCTAACTATGCCAAGGCAGCAAATGGCTGTTCAGCAGGTGGGTGGAGTGAGTGGTGCTCCTGGTGTGTCTAAGGAGAGCATTTATTGATGTTTGTCTAGAACAGCGTGAGATGTTTTTCCTAGAACATGTCAGTAACTTCACGTGCAGTAAACACTGCCAGCTGTTCTGCTCTGTAGAATGCTTCCATAGCATATGGATATTGAGGAGACCTTATAGCATGCACTCACCTATAATGGTGAGTTACCAGTTCTTTGGTTTCTGAGAGCTAAAAAGCCATATTCAGGATTGATTGCAATGGGGTTTAAGTCAGAATCTGTAAGAAGTTACAGATGCATTTGTCTTATTCTACATATGATTACTGGTAATATCTAGTGCTGCTTCTTTCAGAGAAGCATGAAATTTATAAAATAGGTGTGTGAGTACTCATACAGGATAAGGATTAGGCTAAAAATCAATACTGTGGTTGAACTAAGTCGTTCAAGTACTTAAAAAAGAAGGTATGTTACCATTATGAAAATGTCATGGATGGCTAAATCTTTATTGGATATGGGAGTATATAAATCAGAAGGCTCTTCTGACCTTTGGGTTTAGACCTTTTTGTTATATTAAGAATAAATATATTAATGATATGGAGAGAATAAAGAAGAGAGAACACGTTTTGCTACATAAAATGACATGACTTTTTCATTTAAACATCAATCATTCTCAATGCATTAACTGGATTTTATCAAATTGTTTGACCTTTGCTGTCAAGGGAGTAAATGTAATTTTACTTCTCCATAATGAAAATAACATCAGGAAATATATGCAAGAATGCTTGTTTAATTTCCTTCTCCCTACATTTTTTCTCTGGAAAACTATGAAGGGTTGTCTCAGTGCTATAAAGCTTGTTTTGCTTGGTCTTGACTTTAAAATATGAACACATTTAGTTTTACTTCAGGATAAAACAAATTAAGTTGGTTTTAAAAGAGGTAAACAAATTTGTGTCTTTCAATATTCAGGGAGCAGAGTTAAACTACTCCTTAGACTTATGATTAGTTTTAATAGATTTATATGTGTGTCTGTATATGCATTTTATCTTTAACTCACTAATATGAACTAAGATAAACTAATTTACATAATGGCAAATTTAACTAAGTGATGAATCTGTGTTCTGGAACTAGGTTTCTGTTCCTGCAAAGGAATATATGTGATAGAACCTGAGACCAATCTGAGAGAATATGAGAATCCTACAATAAAAATATAATTAAAACAAAAGGGGGGAATCCTGGAACAGTTTCAGGCTCTTCGGAGAAGTGAAATGGGAAATGTGGAAGAGGAGATACTTTTGGAATAAACATAGACATACAGTTAATACTAAATCTATCTAGTGATAATGAGAAGCAAACGTGTTACCAAGTCCTGATACTGAATGGTCCATCAAGAGTGGAAGCGATGAAAATTATCTGCTACACCCTTCCTCCCGAACACCTTCTGGGAGAATTAACAGGGAAGGCAAAACATTTGTTCACTTAACATGTTGCAGATGTATACTGGGCAACTTCTCGTGTTAGCAGGTAAATTAAAAGTGCAGGAAGAACAGTGTAGATGTTGAGGGAAAGTTTTGCTCTGAAGTAAAATGAGCGTGTTGTAAATAGATGTTTGACATTAGTTGGCAAATACGTGGTGCAGAGAAGAACAGCAGCTGCTTAATGGACAAACGTAATGCATCTAATGGAGCTTATGACTAAGAAAAACACAGGAAAATGAAAAATGTGGAATGAACAATTAATATTCTGTCAAATGCATCAAAGGATCAAATAATCTCAGCAAAACCATTGAAGCTGTGTTACTAAATGTGGTGATTTAGCAGGAAAATTCCCACATAGCCACACTCTCCCCCACTCCTCAGCCAGATGGGAAAGCCAGGAAACAAACAGAAATGAGAAAAGTTGCAGTTCACGATAAAGGCAGGGAGATTTCTTACAAATTACTGTTGCAGGCAAAAAAAGACTTGCCTTGGGTATAATTAACTTGCTACCAATTAAGTTGGATTTGTTTAGTAAGAAACAAATAAATGGATTGCAGGACAGGAGGAGAACTACTTCAGTCCTTTGCTCCACACTCCTCTATCTGGCTCAGGTGGCAGAAGTGGGGTTTAGGAGGGAATATAATCAGCACACAGCCGTTCTTCTCTCCTGCTTCTTCCCTCACACTTTTCCACAGTTTCAGCTTGGGTCTTCTCCAGAGGCCATTTCCTTCAGGAAATACCCACTTGCTGTGGCATGGGGATCCTCTGTGGGCTGCTGTGTAGATACCCGCTTCAATGCCTGAAGATCTCCCCCTCTCACTTTGGCCTATACTCAATTCTATGTAATTGACTTAGTCCACTGTATTTGGACTTCATGATCTCAGAGGTCTTTTCCACTCTAATTGATTCTGTGAAATTTTCTTCTGGAAAACCAGAAAGAAATATGCAATAGGGAATAGAGTTGTTTTCAGTACTTTTTTTGGTATTGTTAGTGTACACCTATTTCATGGATAAGTTAGAGGTAGAGAAGGAAGAGGATTTTGTGTCAGAGGGGAGAGAGTTTTTGTTATTGTAGATCTATTATAAAGTAAGTGGTTTTGGCACTGTATTACTCTGAGCTTTACTGTTTTACTGATGACAGGAGGAGTCATAACTCAAAAGAAGTGTTTCACCTTAAGAAAGTTACATGGTCTTATAGACCCTCATGCATGAACCGACAAGAGTGACAACATCGACTTGCAGACACTCACTATTTTATTGTGCTTGTCACTGGAGACTCTAATGCTCCAGACACTGCACAAAACTTTAAGAACTATTAATGTCATTTTGAGGATCATTCCGTTTCTGTTCAAGCTGTACTTTGCAGACAAGTTTTCAGTGCAAAATGATGGCTCATGTGGCAGCATGTTTCTGAAAAAGCTCTGGTTTATGGACTTGGTTGTTACTTTTCTGTAGATACCCAGATGGAGGCAACATGTATCTGGTTTGGTTTTAGAAGAGACAGGAAGTGTTTGTTGTTGTCCTGATCGCTCATGCTCCAGTAGGGTACAGCCTTACAGAGCAGGAACCTGCCAGGTAGGAACACCCCCAGGCAGGGTGCTGAACGATCCAGGGCTCCTTCTTGCTTCTTCCTGTCAATAAACTAAAAGGTTGCAACACAGTATGATCTCAACCAGCCTTCCTGAGCCTCATCACATTATAGCCCTGCCTGTCCTCTGTACAGTTGAATGGCTCCATGGGAAAAGAGAGTGAGAAGAATTTACATGGTGGTAGAGATAGAAAAACTTTCTTAACAAGAGCTTCAGAGAGGGCATTTAGTTGTATATCATTTGTTGTGGTTTAATTCACAATGGGCTAATCGCATTTGTAGTTCTAGATGAGTGCCCATTAAGGCTTTATATGAAAGCATGGCATTAGATGTATTTAATAGATGTTTAATGGATTTAATGTATTTAATGGATGATTTTTTGAGACTCTAAATGTTGTAATGGGACTGTTTCTTGTGTCTGGCTGTAATTTATAAATTAATTCAAAAGGGCAAAGAAGTCTTTACTTCTCTGTACTAAAGGTTCCTCAGAGTTTAAGACTCTTGGCCTTTCTATACAGTTTAAAATCCAGGACAGTTTATGGTCCATGAACAGTGATTCACATCTCAAGAAACTATACTTTGTAACCATTCCCCTCTTCTACTGTGAAGATAGATATATCAGGCAGAGAAAACATTGTTTTCCTTGTTATCCTACAGAAGCAGTTAATATGGACTCTTACTTGTGAAATGTGGGTGTAGCAGGGGGACACTGTTCTACCAGGAGAATTTGTGGCTGGGGCTTTATGAACCCTGTTTTCAGGATTAATTTAGACCTAAAAGTTTTTCCTACAGAGGTAGAATACATTCAGTAAATTGAGCCTTTGATGTTTGTCTGTGTCTAGTAGATGATACATGGTCCATATTCCTTAGTCAATGTAAGGTTGGTAACTCCAAGCAGTAAACTAATAATATATCAGTGCAATGTGTTGTCTGATGTACACTGAGAAGAGATTACTCAATGTGAAAGATCACTGTACCAATTTCCCCTTCCCTTTGTCCACTATTTCTGTTCTGATTAGGTAGTCACTTCTGTGCCTGCTGTGATACTCCCAAATAAACCCAAATAAGTTCAAGAGGACAACTATATCAGTAAATTAGAGCTTAATAATTCAATTGAGAGCCAGAAACAGAAAGGACAGCAGAATTACAGTCTGCATACTTATGATACTCTAATGTTACTGATTTTAGAGTCAAAACCAAGGCACAAAAATGGTGTAGCGTTCAGTGAGAAAGGTGTGTCTGTGTAGGAACCAAAGAAGTGCATTGCAGCAAGACTGGCCAAAAGAAGCTAATGAGTTACAGCTGTATCTAAAAGAAAATCTTTCAGGTTTTGAAAATGAGCTAGTGATGGATGGATGGAGGCTGTGGCAATTGACATAGTGGTGGTGCCAAATGAAACACATTTGTTACCAACAGGGAATAAAATGTATGCTACTGAAACTCTTTAGCACAGCTTGGAACTTAATAAAAATAAAGTATATTTTAAAATTATGCCAACAGTCATTCCCAAGAAACAATTTCACTCTCTTTGATTATTTTTTGTCCCCTCCCTTCTGCATCAATTTGTGCATACATTCGTTTGTGTATTACGTTTTAATAAAGAATTACATAAAGATTTACCAACCCTTACATCCATGCTGAGGAGGCACTGCATTCAGGGATAAGTCAGACAGACAAGCTCTCTCGAAGTCTTAAGACATCACCATCCAGTTGGTTGTAGATAATAATTAGTAGTCCAAATAATTTTTTTTTTTTTAGTAGTGTAGAAGTGTCTAGAAACTCTAGTCACAGTCTGGCAGAACTCTTGTCAGGCATGGAACAGGAAGACGGTAGCCGTCCTAGAGAGCTGACAATATAAGCTTCAATCCTGTTGTATTATTTTTGTTAGACTTTGCTTTTCTTTTATTATATTTTGCATAATTCTTCTTCCCCACCTCCCCCAGTCAGAATAGGATTAATAGTGAGTAAATAACCACCTAGTGCTGTTGGACATTATATTTCATCATGTTGTGCCTAAACTTGAATTTCACTCCTGGTTGGTGCACTGTGATTTGAAAAGATGGATATAGCAGGCTTAAATCAATTAAGGAACGTGCTCGGTCTCCAGGGCTTTGGAGGGAGTGAAATAGTAGACTGAAAGGAAGAGAAAGTTGTTTTTTTTTTTTTTTCTTGATTGCTCTTTTTATATTGAAAATATATAGGTAACTGAAGGAGTAAAATACCTGAAATTTGACTTCAACTCTTTAATAATACATTGAATTTTCAAAATGCTGTGAGACATTCAGACTATGTCTGATATTTGTAGTAAAAATTTAAAAATCAATACCAAAGCCATATCAATGATTATGGCAGTTTCAGATGCTTTTAACGTCTTACTCCACGGTTGGACTCTGTGTGCCCAGCAGCAGACACTGCTCTCTGTTGGTAAACGTATGTCGAATTTGAATGGATTGGTAAAGCTCATGATTAACTACTGCGCTGCCATCCAGCAGGTAAAGTTCCATGTGGAATGGTGTCAAAACGATCTGCCTACTAAAGGCTGTTAAAAGGTACCGATGTATATTCTCAAACAAATCCCTTAGCATTATGAATGGGTCTTATGCTCAGCAGACATTTAAAGCAAATCACTAATAGATTGAAACCTTTGAAGAGGTATGACTGAACCTATTCTGCCATAAATCTTTGTATTACTTAAGCTTTACTTTTACTTTCAAGAGGCTTATTTGCTGATCAGAGCTTTGGATTGCTCATTTACGTCTGTGGAAGTACTATATAGGATATTGATTGCTGTAATAGTACGAATGGTTTCTTTTTTCCTAGAATTCACTTAGCGAGAAAATATAAGGTAATATGCTTTTTAAGCAATGGAACATGTCAGATGACCATGTGAACATAGAGCTGAAATATTGTGTTGGCTCTAGATCATGGGAATGCTGCAGGTCTAACACAAGCAGCATATTTGAGTTGTCTGATGGAAGTGAGCTTGAAACAATTGCAATTACAAAATTAAAAATGAGATCTCAGTTCTTGGAGAGGATACAGAGAATGATGGTGAGTGCCACTAGTGTGTCTAAACAAGTATCTTTCTTAAGGTTTGTATGAATTTATGGAGCCATGAGAATTTGGATTGAGACTTTGGATTGAGAATTTGGACTGAGAACACGCTTGTGAGGACAGAAGTATCTAAGAACTTCTATTATTCTAAAAGTAAAAATGTAAAGGGTAGAGGGTGCTTTTAACTGGATGCCCACTTAGATGACTGCAAGCTCTTAATAGTGTCTGCATGTCAGCAGTTCTTGGAACATTTTGTACCTAAAACTTGGTGGGAGTTGGGTAGCATGTGATACAGGGAAGAACAGATTTATATCCATATTCTGCCAGTGTTTGTCCTTCATGGTAGTAGTCAAATGTGCCTGCTGCTAGACACAAATGTGAGCTGATTCACAAAATGATTCATAAATGTTCCACCTAGAAGAGTTAGAGGGGAAAGAGGAATAAAATATATAATGCAATGTTTTATGAAAAATGAAGAGTAGCTGATGGTGCTAGTGAAAGCAGAGTAAGATGAGTTTTCTGCTGCCTCCAGTCCTTCTGTTGTGGCCTGAGGAGAAAAATTGAGAGGCTTTCAGGACTTTGGAATGGGGAGCAGGGACTCAATCCACCAAAACTAAGAAACCAGGTGACTGAAAAATAGTACTTAGTAATGACTTACAAAAGTTGAAAACCATTTTGATATTCTTTTTCACTCTGAAGCTAGTTTTTATAGAGCAGTTTTAATCCAATATGTGAGCCAATTCATATAGACAGGTTTGGAACTACAGATGCAAAAAGAAGCAGAAAATGTCAGGAGTTTAAACTTTTATAAAGGCTGACAAGATAGAGAAGAGAGAGCAGTTGATAAGGGCAGCAGTCTTGAAGAGGAACCTTTTAAGCAAAGATTGCCTGAAGATAGACCAGAGATAAAAAGCTGATTTTTAGGGAAAAAGAAAATCACATAATGAATAAATCTTTCTAAAAGGAAAGAAATGGCTATTTTTAACTGCATATTAGAGCAAGGAAACATTTGCACTTTAATATTTTCATTTTCAGTTTGAGTGATTATGCATAAAGACATTACAATTGCATTAGCATTTTAAGGGTTCAGATTTCTAAATGTCACTTCCCAAAGAAAGGAAGTACATACAAGGACTTCTGTTTTTATTAATTGCTTTTAGTTAGAAGACTGTAAGATGTATCTCCTGACATTACCTATAAGTACCACTCAAGATTAAATAGAACTAAAAAAGAAAATGGATGAACTATTTTTGATGGTGCATAGTATTGTCAATCTCTGTCCCAATCAGATCCAAGTGATCTTTAACCTTTGCTTTTGTAGACTGCTTAGCATTTTTTGGTGAAAATGTAATCACTGGCCTCATAGGAAATTAAATACTGAATTCTTGGACTGAATGCAGTATTTCATGATTCTGTGTTCTCACTTTTGCAGTGTATGGATTCTTCATTAAACTCTCCAGGTAACCTTTTTAAAATTAAGTTGTGCAATTGCTAACTCAGAACAGCTATTTCCATGGGTATATGCAGAAGGGTATTACTGTTAAGTCAGAGGGTGGCCTCTCTGACTTTAAAAAGATATTTGAGTGTTAAGTAAGTGAATAGCAGGTGCCCAGTCATAGTAATTTCTCCAGCAGTTCTAGAGATTTTCTGCCCAGTACTTCTGGAATTCTAACAGATTTTGCTGCTTTTTTTTTTTTTCTTTTTTTTTCTTTTTTTTTTTTTCCCTTTTTGTTCCCCAGGGGTATATCCTTTCTAGTGACCTGCTAAAAAAAGAAACGCATGTGGTTATTAAATTGACTGTGGTGCTCTTGTTATAGGATATACTTTCTGACAACAGTTATATTGTTCCCTAAATGGCAGAAACCCTGACCTTATCCTAGGCCATGAAACTGTTCAATATGCAATCCTCCTGTGACCCGGTGTTCCCTTAAGGCTAACAGGTGTTCTGCTCACCCTCTCTGCTGAAAAAGGTGCTTAAGTATTTGGGAAGTAATGGTTAACAGAAATTTATCAGGCATGATTCTGAAGTCACTTGCTCTGAAATATGGCAGATGTGAAGTACAGCCCCTCATGGAAATTTAATGCCCAGTGGTTCCAGATTTAGGAGCTGAGTGTCTTCTGTTCACCAACACAGCATGACTTGCTCAGTTAACTGCAGTTACCTGTGAATTATATGTTAACTTTTGGTGACTAGGGAAAAACAGTGCTTTACCAGGATATTTGGGGCTTTATCTCTTAAATTGGCCATCCCTTTACAGACTAGAGAACTTAGGAAAGGGAATAGGGTGGTTTTGCAAAGTGTCACATAATGGTAAAGTTAGCAATATCCTGTCAAGAAGTTACTGACTGCTTTCTTGTGTTGCTGACTTGTGAGCAACAATATATACAAACTTTGCCTGTCTTGTGTTAGAATAAAATTGGCATAATTCATAATGCTGAATTGCTCAATATTTGGCATGGCAAATGTTTTGGGCTGACAGAGCAGGTTGCTAATGCCTTCAAAACAATAAAAGACAATTGTCTCACTGAAGAACAACTTGGGAAAGCGTGCTTAATTTTTGAACAATTACAGCTTGATAATTTTCTCTTCTTCTGCAACATCCTCCTTGGAATTCAAGTTTTTGCAAGCAATACTGGGATCCTACATGCAAAGCTCACTAGCTGGAACCCAAAGTTCAGTGTAACAGAGTTATGAAAGTCACCTTTGCTTTGCAGGTAGATTGTCTCTTAATTATATATACCTTTAATCCAAAAAGTTTAATTTGAATTCCTAAAATATAGTCAGAAATGTTTCCATGTAATTCCCAATTACAGCAAAGAGGATTAGAAGTTGAAAAGATATCTGATATCTACAGGTAATAAAGCTAATTGTTTGGGGCCTGAGGGTTTTTTGATTGAGCAATTACTCGTTTGGCCTAGCCTGAGAAAACCATTAATCATAATGACCATTTTACAGTGCCCACTTTTCTTTATGAGCTGGACTGCAGAGGTCATCACCTCATCATTCAGGTCAGTGGAAAGGTCACATGTCTCCCCTTGCTTCACTACTGGCCCAGAGTGCAAGTTGACACTGGGTTAACAAACAGCCACTCTTCTCCTAATTATAGGAAATGTGGCCGGATTGTGCCAATGGACAGCGTTCAGACTTACAGGAACATACAGGCAGTGGCAGGACCTGTGGTTCAAAGCTACAGCAGCAATGTAAGGTGATGAGTATCACCCTCATCTGAATAACCTAGAGTTTCTTAACTTACATGTTGTTTGACAGTTGCTTCATATTTGGTGTAAATACGGTACAGAGAGAAAATAACCATGACAATTCAAATTGCTCATAGTTTTGGTTTTTAGTTTGAGACTTTGACCCTTTGAATATTTAAATATAATTATTCAAAAACTCCACTAAATCTTGCCATTAACAACACTTGGTTTTACATATTTATACTATCTGTGCAATCAGCTATGCTGTATTTATCTTAATATATTTATACAATATTTGATTTCAATAATAGACCTTAAAAGGTGTTGATCACACAGTATTGTTGAGCCTACAAAGAGTAAATAACGAATTATAAGCATGATTTAAGTGAAAAAAATCGAAATATGGCTTGTTTATGAGCTTTTATCTGAGATGCATAAGTTCACGTTGGTTTTTTTTAAGCTACTGACAGATAGAAACACATGGTGGGAGGAAAAAGAAGCTCAAGATTTTGGGTCATCTTCCCAAGGTTGATTAGATGATCCCTAATCCCTAATTCCCTGTATCATATGTGCACCTGTCATCATGTTCTAGGGATGTAGCTTTCCAACAAATATTCTTAGTTTGTCAGGTCAAATCCTGAGCAAAGTAATGTGGGAGCTTGGAAGAGCAGTGTTAGAAGTGTGTTGTAAAACCGTATCTTACTGCCCTGTGTGACGTGTGCTGAGGTGGCCGTGTAGGGGCAGCGGGAATTGGTGGACAGGTAGGTGGAAGTGCTGTCAGTGTGGGTGGGAGCACAGACTCTGTCACCCACTGCCAGGCTGCTGGTCACATGGTCGGTCTCAGGCACGGCTCGCTTAGGACCTGAAGTGGGAGCTGACTGTGCTCCCAGTGCTGGTGCTCCGTGTGCTGCTGATTCTGATCCTGCGACCCCCCTGCTGTGTGCAGTTTTACTTTTACCTGACTTGTCCTTTTATTCCCTTTGCCGCAGTTGGCTGGTAGTTAAGGCTGAATTGCAGTTTAACTTATTATACTCTTTGGGGAGCTAATACAGTATCCTGTCACCTGTAAATTGCCTCAGCGTGATGCACGTTGTCATTTCAAATGGGAATTTTCCTATCTGAAAGGAGTTGCGTGGATTAAGATTTCTTTCATTACCTTGAGAAACTTGCAAAGCCTTTTTTTGTGTAGTCTACTTGCCAGGCTCTGCAAGGAGGAGATATATTTGCAGGAAAATAGGCTGCAGACAATGTGTGGTATCAGGTGCTTTGAAGCATAAAAACAGATTTGCCAAGGTGTATCTACATGTATGTATATTTGCGTGTCTGTGTGTGTTTATTTGCCTGTGAATCAATCAGCACATTTTTGTATTTTAATAACTCTGCAAGCTTGCTTTTGAATTATAATCGACCTCTTATTTCTGATATTTAAAGCTACTCATACAATTCAGTGAGTCTACTAGCTGGCCTCACTGGCTTTCACTTCACATCTGTTTGTGGTTCTGACAAGAACAAATCAGTACTATTTTTACTTCAGCAAAGCCAGCAGAAGGCAGAAGGACAGTGTAATAGAGTAAGTGATTTTTGCATAGACTTATAATGCAAGTTTTATGCAGATAGGTTAGACCCAGGCACCTGTCCAATAGCTAGTGATTTTTAATCTGTGGTTTAAAGAAAAGGTAATGATTTTGCACAATAAATATCCAAGTTTCTCTCACTATATCTGCCTCAAGATATACAGAAGCTTTGGAGTTATGCTTAAATGGGTCAGAATACACATCAGTACTGTTTGTTGGTTTTTTAAATTCAAGTAAAAACCCTGTGACTTAGGGCAGTCATTAGTATTCATGGGATGCTGTAAATTTAAAGGATATTTAAAGAATCAAGGTGGGTGAGCCTACAGGTTTATTTCACAGACTAGTTCATTGCTTTGTGGTTAATGGCTAAATGAAAGCTTTTCCTCTGAGCAATCCCATAACATCCACTGCAGGTGTGTGTCTCAGTGAAAACTCCAAATGTAAGAACCAAGTTGCTGCTATTTTAGTGTTCTCCATAAGAAGCAGTTTGGTAGCACTTTTCCATCCCCAGCATATCTAAATTCATTGACTGCTACATTTTTTTTTGGTGCATAATGCATTGTGTAGTATGTATTGTATTGAAGAGATGTTTATAAAATTTGAATTACTCGTCAAACACTGGAATGCTTGAGTTGCTCTCTACATGTGGAAAATCTGTGGGTTTGGGGGTTTTCTTTTGCGGGGGGCTTTTATTTTGTGATCTTTGGCTTGGTAACTCTCATGTCTGCTGCTGTCTGCTGTGTATAGCTTCTCCCCTGCTGTGGTTTTACTTGTATATTGTTCTTGAGCCTACCTGACCACATTCACAGTCAGCTCAGAACATTTGCAAAGACCCTGTGTTTACTGATGGAATTCTACCATCTAAGGTGTAGTTTTCTTTGTTCACAGAAGTGTTTTCACTTCTGTGTTCTTCTGGACTCAAAAGCAGACTTGAAGTCTCCAATCTTTACCTTTGTTCTGGAACTACCAAAGTTAAACACTTTGCACAAGGCTTAGGTTATATCTAGGTGTCACAAAAAATGACCAAGCTGTCTTAAAATCTGGTAAGCTGAGTAGAGTGGTCTGTGCTGTGCCTCTGTGCAGCTCCAGTCATAGATAAATAAATATGCCCTCAACATTTAGATCTTCACTACCAGTGCAAAGCTGCTTGTATTTCCCACTACTCTCTTCTAGTTTTCCCTCTTCTCCATCCTTCTCCAGTAAACAGAGTCATCCTACACAGCGCAGCTGCCATGTGTCTTTTACTGCAGAAACTGGGAGAACAGGGCTGCCACTCCAGACTTGTTAAATATTACAGTTTCTTTCAGTTTCTGTGTTTCTCAAGCTGTTTCTCTGCTCTGCAGGTCGACTTGTTCCTAGCTTTTAAGGGTAGTTAGTATTTGGTTCTGCATATTTAACAGAAACCATCTGCTAATACTTATTATCTGACCCTGTGTCCTCCAAGTGCTTGGAACTGCTGAATGTACCTCAATTCTGCTTAAGTACCTTCTGTAGTATTACTCATATACTGCAAAGAAATTTTAAATCCCATTTTGTTCTAGGAACAGATTTTAAGGACTTGCACAGTCTTACTACATGTATGGTGAGCTAGCTAGAAAGTCAAGCAATGCTTTCTTTCATTGTAATGCAACCAAGTGCATGTGCAATTAAATGCACAATTAGAAAGAACAAAGTTCCTAGATATGCCTTCATTTCATTGAAATGAGGCCATTTGTTAAAACCGAGATCTTTGAGATTAGAATGCAATTAAAAAGGTTAAGTTTTTAAAATGTGGATTCGTAATTGGATATACAGTCTTCCACTCCTGGGTCACCAGTTCAAATCTATCCCAGGTCAGTAGTCACTGAATCCTGGTACCATCTAACAGCTGGTGGTTTATGTGAAATGAGTAGCCTGTCTTACTTCAGTTTGTACTGAACAGGTGTCCACATTGCAAAAAAGTTACTACAATTGTTAGCTTAGCTAGCAGTCTTTGTATGGGAGTAAAAATCTATGCTGTTGTGCAGTTAAACTGCCCTGCAGCCCTTAAAAAAGATTTCTCCAAACTGGCATTGAAATTTATTAGTGGGCAAAATGATATGGTTTATAATTCTCATATTCTTTTCTTGAACTATAAATAAATATGGGGAGCTGCAGCACTTAATATAGTTACCAAGATGTCTCTGTCAGAAACTGTACCTTTGTTAAAAAAGAACAGCCTAATCCAGGTATATCAAGATCAAAAGGCACCTATGACCAATAAGAAGATTTTTTTAATGCTCTACAACATTGGTATTAAAACTTTAAAAAGCCTGTGAATTAAAATTCAAGGGGTTTCCTTGAAATTCATTCCGGTTCTGTGTTGTAGTTCTCATCTGATATTGTCTTACAGATCACTTTTTGCAACATAATTCTTCTACTAGAGCAAAGCTACAGTGATATTTGAACTTCCTGAAAAGGAAATACAGAACATTATATTTTCAACGAATATACATCCTGCCTATAGGTGAGAGAGTCTTTGAGAGATGAGAATTTGAAAAAATTACAAATTAAAACAGTCACAAGATGGATCATTTCACATTTTTGTTTAGGTCACCCCTCTCTCCCAGCTTAGTAAAGTGATACATGGCCTGTGATTTTTTTTTTTTTTTTAAGAGGCTTCTCTTCCAGTAAAGTTAGGAGCCTCTTCCCTTTCTTCCCCTGTCATTCTGTCCCATCGCAACAAACACGAGATCCAGCGCTTGACGGAGAGCACGTGGAGCTGCTGGAAGGGCTGGCAGGACCTGTGTGTGCCCGGGGAGCGTGCCCTGGCTGAGGGAGGCAGAGTGCTGCTGGAGCCAAGGCCGCTGCAGGGTGCCAGCAAACATCACCCGACTGTGCCCTGCCTCGAACACGCACCGTGGTGAGTCACACACGCCCTGGTGTGCCGGGGAAAAGGAAAAATGGCAGGAGGGCATGCAGTAAAAGGTGGCCTCACAAGGGCACAATGTTACTCAGTTTTTCTTCAGCCTAACAGGTGGCTTGTCAACATAACTGTAATTTTATATAGAGGTATTCAGAAGCTTTAGAGACATAGACTATGGCATGTCAGCTATGTCCATGCCTTTGATACTGGCGCTGCAGTGTTGGGAATGGTATGGCACTATTGAAACTCGGTGTATGTCAGTGTTGGCTGCATGGTTGTGTGCCTGGTGCCAGCTCAGTACTTTCTTGTGTCAATGACTGCTCATGCTGTGCATGTGAAAGGCAGCTGGAGTAGTAAAGCTTGGGTTTCGCAGATTTGTTGATAATACGGATGAGCACCGTGTTAGAAACATCACAGTAAAAAAGCCTCTTGCTAATGCATGACGTTCCATCAGCTGAACATAGGAGTTTAATAAGTAGAGAGATAATCACACATGGTTTAAAGTATCACCTTTGTTAATGGTTCTGGTCCAGGCAGACTCTATGAGTGTGTGTTCTATTTTTGTTGTCTCTCAAGAGGAGCTGTATTACATTCTCTGAAATCTTTAGGAAGAGACAAGAACACTTTTTTGATTTGAAGAGTGGCTTAAGGTGTATTTTAAACCCCTTTATTATAACAAATCAACTAAAAATCTGTAAGATTTCCTCAAATTAATGAATAATATTATCTTTTTTTAGTTTTTTATTCTGACAGATGAATTCTTTCTCATCTCATTTAGCTTGAGTAGCTCTACTGACTTCATTAATTTCTGTCAGAATACATGAAGGGAGAGCATGATCACAGATATGCACTTTAGTTCTGCTACATTTTCATTTTTGTGATAGCACCAAGGGTCCTTACTGTGTTTAAAGTCTGCTTACATCTCTGCAACAGGAATTGATTAGCCATGAGCCTGATGTTGTTTCCTTTAAGGTGAATAGGGTTTTTTTGCTGGTGATATCAGAGGCACTTGATGCAGGCTGTACTGCTGTGCTACAAGATTTATGTTCATTACACTCTGCCCATCAGCCTGATGTAAAATCATTTTAATTTCTGATTTTTGCCAGTAGGTGAAAATGGAAGGCAAACAAGATCTGATAACTGCTCATCAAGATTTCTGTGGTGCAAACAGTTATTTGTCTGATTTAGCCTGAGAATTTTCATTTAAATCTGAACTGTGAATTACCTTGTTCAGAGGAAGTACCCCCATTAACATTAAGTTAAATTTTTATCCACTGTCTAAGATATCTTGTATAGCTGTTAAAATCACATTGCACAGGAGATACCCTTTTACTAGTAAATTACTATTATATATATATATATATTATATATATTTACTATTTACTAAAATTATATATATTTACTAGTAAATTATTTATAGTAAATTAGTAAATTATTATTTATTATTCTAACTGTAATAATACTAGATTGCTAAGTTATAGTCTCTGAAATAATAAGAAATCAATTCTATTGCTTAGGGTTTTTTAAATTTCATTTGCTCTCAGATTTTGCTTAGTGTGTTGCTGATGGTCTACTGTGTGCTCTGTAGTTGCTTCATGTGGGTTGTTGATTTTGCTTAGTGGGCTGCTGATGGTCTACTGTGTACTCTGTAGTAGCTTCACTCTTTTTACTTGCAGCTGCTTCATTTGATGTCTTGGAAGCTGCAAGGAAAAGAAAGAGGAGTGATTGCCTAGATCTTCCCTAGTGTTGATTGCAGCACTAAGAGCAGGGAAGTGGCATGAGAAACACCAGCACTTTGAAATGGAATAAACCCCAAACACTTATTTGTTATCAAGTTTAGAGCTTCAAAGTTGAGGAAAAGACTGGGCTTTCTTTGGATATACATAAAGCAGGACAGATGCAGGAAAAAGAGCAGTGTGAGGGTACATGAATATAGTCAGAAAAGCCGATCATCCTCACTGATTAGTACCTCATGATGTTTCTTTGTGTCTGTTTAAAGCACCCTATGAAGGAGCAGAAATGCCAGGAGGGAAGATCAATGAGCAGTTCAAGCCTGTGCAGTGGAGCAGTGCTCGCTGCTGTCTTCTAACTCTCTTTGTTACACCCCTGCTCAGCAGTGTGAAGGGGAGGATGCTAAAGTTGCACCCCTGCCAGTGAATATTCTCTTCCCACTCTGTGAAGTGGCCTGAGTGTCCAAAGAAAGGAATCAGAACTGTTGAGCAGGAGACAGGATAAAGGACAGATACTCATTTTGACCCTTATGATGTATTGCCAGGGTGGTGATAAGTTCTAGGTAACCCATTCCCTTTCACATGGGAGTGTTGGACACTTCATCTAATGATTGCAGTACAATGAGTTGCTATGACAGTCAGACTTTATTTTGTCCAACATTTAGGCCTACCCTTTCCCACCTTTGCCACTGGATTCTGGACCTTCAAGTCAGCAGAGATAAATTCTAATTTAAGAGGTCAGATGATATGTCAGTGAACTAATTTGGGTGTTACAGGAACAGAATCATAATTTCATAATTTGGTGCATTTAATAGCAACCTTTAAATGGAATAGATAGGATTTTCATAGGTGGTCACATCTGGAATTACTGACATTATGGAATAAAAAGCTGGAAAAATAGCAGTTTTTTGGGAATTAATGACCTATTATAGCTTATGTTCACTGAGTGATCAAGCTGTTATTATCCTCCATAAAAGAGAAAATAGTGTCTGGATGTTTGCCTTGTGCTAGCCAGAGGTATAATATTTGAAAGCCATTTCAGCTTTAGTGAAAGAAAAAATCTGCCATAGTGAAGAGCTGTGAACTTAGAATCAAAACCCCTAAATTGCTAACATTGTGTTGCAGCAGCTTGTAGAGAAAAAGACACTGGTCAGCACCGAAGAACAGAGAGAGGATTCCAGATTCATGATTTATCTGGGAATTGACAAAAGAGTTGCTTCTTTGAATACTGCTGCATTGTGTAGCGCTAACACAGGATATAACTTGCTATTATTAGAGCAATCAGGAAAGCTGGAAAGCATCTCTGTGGAGAAGGACCTGGGTTCCTGGCGGACAACAAGCTGTCCGTGAGCCAGCAGTGCCCTTGTGGCCGAGAAGGCCAGTGGTATCCTGGGGTGCATTAGGAAGAGTACTGGAGTGCTGTGTCCCGTTCTGGGCTTCTCAGTGCAAGAGGACATGGAGCTTCTGGAGCAAGTCTAGTGGAGAGCTACACAGAGGATTAGGGGGCTGGAGCACCTCATTTATCAGGAGAGACTGAGGGAGATGGGCCTGTTCAGCCTTGAGAGGAGATGACTGAGGGGGGACCTCATCAATGTCTTTACATATCTGAAAAGAGGAAGTCAAGAGGATGGGCCCAGGCTTTCCTTGGTGGTGCCAAGCAATAAGGCACGAGGCAATGGAGAGAAACTGACGCACAGGAAGCTCCACCTGAATATGAGGAAGAACTTCTTTGCTGTGTGGGTGACTGAGTGCTGGGACAGATTGCCCAGAGAGGGTGTGGAGTCTCCCTCACTGGAGATATTCAAGAACTGTCTGGACGCAATCCTGTGCCACGTGTTCAAGGATGACCCTGCTTGAGCAGAGAGGTTGGACCAGATGACCCTGCCGTGGTCCTTTCCAACCATACCTGCTCTGTAATTCCGTAATGCCTTTTATTGAAGGCTCCCTGTATGCCCCAAATCTATTGAATGAAGGGTTATCACAGAGAGAGCTTGATTCTTGTGATAGCAAAGGGATAAACAGCAAGCTGAGGAGTTTGTATTGCCACTGGTTTTCTGCTCAACAGATACTGATACGGACCTGTGTAACTCTTGATAATGGTTAAAGGGATGGTAACACCCAATATATGTGTGTGCCGTTCAGCTCCCTCCACCTCCAACAGTCCTTTCATCTTAGGCATCTTCTTAGTGAAGGTAGGAAAGGGAGTAGACTCTTATTTGTATGTTTTATGTATTGGGTTTGGTATCCGTGCCTGAAAAACCCCCAGTAATATTGGGCACATTGTCTCTTGTTCTGTGAGTTCAGCATTTTCTGTAGAGTGTCTTACTTAATACCATACCTCCATCTGTATTCATCACATGGACTGTTCTCTGTTGGGGTCATTAGAGGTTTACCCTGCCACAAACCTACTGTAGCAAGTGTTTCACATATACTCACTGGTAGCAAGTACATCCGGTACAACTGTTGAAATAAAAATAGGTCTTATTGTCATAATCCATTCAGCAGAAGAGGATGCCATTAAAGTTTTTTTAATTTTAGTATTTTTAAAGACAAAAGTTTACATTAAAAACTTTGAAAAGTATTTCATGTTATTTTAAAGGTAAAGAAAATACTGGGGAAATGTGTGTTTTCTTTACCCGAGTGAAAACAATGGCTCACAATTTCTTGTGCAATTCGTTAATACGTACTACCATATATTGAATACTATATGGGAGAAAAATGACAGTGTGGAGGGACAGAAGAGAGACTACTTGTCATCGTAGCTCTTAGCATCTCATGGATTTAGCTTTCAATGCATTGTCTGCAGATCCGTGTTTTTTATTGAAAATGGGGAGAACCTGGGTTGGACTCTAACTTCCACTTCAACCCAGGAGGCCATTGAAATTTAATTTATTTTCTGGTATGGGTGACCTAATTAGTAAAATTTTCAGTCTGTGTGACTATGTAGTTTTCACAGACTTCTTGGTCTTGCTTGTATCTGAAAAGCTAGGAATTTTTGATGTTAGATTTGTCAGTGTTAACCTTTGACAAAGAGGATTTTGTAAACAAAGATGTACTTAAATCCCTGCGGCAAACATGAATGAATGCTTGAAGTGGGGGTTTGACTGGAAGGTCAGGAAGACATTTTTTGACTGTTGAACTGCATCAAGTAATCTGTGTAGGCTTTTGAAAGATGTCATCTGTGCAGTTCTTTTATCTGGTAGTCACGTTAATAGTGATAACAATATTATTGGAAATAATTCAAAAAGGGAAACTTAAAATAATTTGCAAAAAGAAAAATTATGATAACTTCTCTAACATGCTTTTCACTGTGTGTCTGCAGTGTAGTGTGTATTAATTCTTGCTTCAAGAGCCGTGTCCATCTGATATTTTGGTAATGTCATATCAAACTTTTCTCATTGAAATAGTTTTTCCTTGTCTGTCAGGACTCAGATAAAAAGGTGTATAACTGACATTTTGTGCACTTCATTTTGTATTTCACTTGTTTACAGTATGGAGTCTACAGTTTACAGTTCCATGGATACTGTGCAAAGTCCTGTCTTTTGTAGGCCAATTTTGTGCCTCTCTATTATTTGATAACTGGTGTGGCACTGCTGGCAAGATGCTATTTCAGAAAACTGAATTGAACCAATGCTGATGTCTAAAGCTGTCTGTGATGCTGTAGTACTTCACATTAGAATATGAATGTGATGAAGTACAACTTCAAGGTGCTTGGAGATAGATCACAGATGCATGAAGATGCCTAACTTCATTGTTCCTGAGTTGCTTGATCTTTAAATACTTACAGGTCAATGGAAATGAAGATATGTTTTAGTCTTGTCCGTGTTTTAGTCCTGGGAAGCCCACTTCAAAAGCTGGGTCTTAAGAGGTCTTGCTTTTATCTGGAACACACAAACCCCTTTAGAAACTTTCTTTATCTTTCTGTTTCACTTCACACCTACACATTAGCTTAGCCAGTGTACTAAACAGGGATGTTTAAATGCTTCCTTTTTATGTCTTTCTAACTGTATTTTTTTTTCCCAGAAGGATCAAATTAGAGGCTGCACACTCCAAGCTGTGACAGTGACAACTGCCAGAACCAGCCCAGTTCTGCCTCTTCAGGCAGAGTCAGAAAAGCATCTTTTAAAATGTAACCCTTGTAAAATTTCTTACTCTGAAAGTGCATATGGTAGACATGTTTGTGATCACTTTCCCATGGACTATTTTCTTACCTTAACTATAAGGGATTTTGTCCTTTTAGTGAGATCATATCAAATATAGAGGTTTTTTTAATAAAATTTGTGGGAGTGAGCATGAGTGTGTCTGTGTATGAGAGAGAAACAGAGATTGGAAGGGGTGGGAAGTGGATAGTTCCCTGAAATTTGTAAATGTTTTCATTTCGCCTCATATAGAAGAAGAATATTTTCACTTTTTTCCTATTTTCCTACTATACTTCCATTCTAAGCAGAATTGCTTCAGAGTATTATGAATGCATTAAAAAATAATAGCATACTGTAAAACATTAGACTGATGTATCTCAGTTAAACAGATCCCTTACTCAAGAACCAGTGGAGTTTCTCTCGGTATGGAAAGAGACAACTAAGAGTAGAATTTAAATCTGGAATTCATATATATAGGATTTTTGTACTCCAGCATATGTTTGAAAATAAGTTAATGAAACAGCATGAAATAGCTGGTTCTAAAAGGGCAGGCAGGGTCAATGGAATGCTTTGTTTGGACATGTTCTGTTAATCCTTACGATATTATTCCTGTAGGATCAAACTTTGCTACCAAATGCTGCTTCACTTTCCTCTGCAGCAAGGGCACTTCACTTATGAATTAGAGCTGTTGAAACCATCTCTTATAATAACCAAATTTGGTGGGGTGGTAGCATGTTTAAAATTGATACCTAAGCCTGAATAAACTTTCTGGAGTTCTAAAATTTTTACTGGATTATAACCCCTAGTTTTATAGCATGAAAAGTAATTTATGGCAGTTAAAATAAGTGATATAAATGGGAGTTTGGAATGTGCTGCTCCTAGTAGGCTAAGGGTTAGATGTGAAGGTCAGCCAAGCTGTACAAGCAACCTTGCCTTTTCTTTAGAATGCCCCAATGCTTCCAGTTTGAAACACACCAAAAAATCAAACAGGCCAGTTGACTCAGAACAATTTAAGAAATTGCTCCAAAGGTAAAAGTAAAAGATTTTACTTTTTTCCTAGTGTAAATTTTAGTCTTACAAGTGTTTACTTCCTTCTGTTGTGAATTTCCCAGCCTGTTGCCTGTGATAGCATCATCCAAACTACAGATAGTGGACTTAGGCTTTAAGTGCTATCACAGTATAATAGTTTGTTTGGGAATTGTAGGAAAAAAGGACTGCAAAAGCCCCCAGAGTTCATCCTGTGTGCTTTCTCAGGCGTGATGGTTCTCTAAGTACATGTTGTCCAGTCTTGTTTAAATTGTTGTAAGTGCTACCAGACTTTTTACATTTTCATTGGTAATGAAAATCCATTCTGTGCCTTTTTCCTCGTTTATCTGTATGCAATAGTCTTTGTGGATTCGGTCCTTGATAGGTGTTGGAGAAGTGTCACATACAGACAAACTGAGCAGTTCCTTGTATTGATGGAGAATGAATGGATTAGCTCGCAGTGGAGGATGGGTAGCCAGCCTTGCATCCTGCCTTTCCCTGATGGAAGTGGTTATCGAGTAACTGGCGCAGGCTCCGTACCCTTGAAAGTGAGGGTCTGTACGTTGCAGAGTATCTCATCCAGTGGTACCATCACCAAAATGCTGAAAGATTATTTCAAGCCTGTTCTCATTTTGCTCTAGCAGCAATGGTGGAATCAATATTCAGGCGCTAATGAGACATGTTAGTTATTCCTTCAAATCCGAGTATTTCTGCTTCAAAAAAATAATTGAAGGGTGCTGGATTTTCTATGTGACCTTTCATTTTTTGTGGGCCAAATGGGCATAAATACTGAGGCACTACCATCCTCAGTATTCTGCAGAGAAAAACTGTTGATAAATACCTAGTTAAAAATATTTGTACGTGTTAGGGCATTAAAAATAGTGTTTCAAGTGAAATAGCAGGTGCAATTGACTCTGTTTTATTGTGTTGAGTTTCAAAGCAGTCATGTAATGTAGTTTCTTTTTTGTGATTAAATGTTTCAATTCTAACATCTGTGTTACTTAAACTACTGATACTGGGAAGTATAGCAGGAGATGGAAATACTTTATTTGAGAATTAAATAATTCATTAAATTAGGGAGTTTAAAACTAGTAGTTTCAATATTTTAGGAGTAACATTGATGGATTAGTAATTATTTCAAAATGATATTTGATCTGCTCTCCTATGTATTTGTTACGATTATTAATTCTTGTGTTACTGAAGCCAGTGGAATTCTTTTGTTATGCTGTTAAGTGCATAATGTGAAGTCTGTGAAGTTCAAGGAGTCCTATCTAATTTAACTTTCATCCCAGTGGAACATCATCTCTAGGATATTAACAAAATAAACAGTGAGGCTAATGAATTTTCCCCTAAGTTCATTATTAAAATGATTTCTTAATTGCAAGTTATCATTATGCAGCCAGTTTTACATATATGGTAATTATGCTTTATACTGAACTTTTTCTATATGATAAAACCAACATGCTTCAAAGCATGGACCATTATCTGTAAATGCTAGTGGAGAGAAGCATCATATGTTAAATAAAGTAGCTTACACTATAAAATATTTTCTAATTGCTTAACAAATGTGGACTGACTATGACTTAGTTCTAAGATAAGACTGTTCTCCAAATGTGGTATTAACCACCAGCAGAATCTGGTCTTAAGTTGTAGATCCTCTGATATTGTACCTGGCAATATTTAACTTAGAATGCTTGCAGTAAAAGCAAAATATCTTCTGCTTTCTGTGGCTCCTAAAACAAAGGTCCAGAAGATCCCATCCATCAGCTTGTCACTGTCTTTGAATTAAACAAAGTGAATTGATGAAGAAGTGGGACCTGCACACAGCATCAGGAGCCAGTGGCAGGTCTAGTTTTGCTGTGCAAAATGGCCCAGCCAGTGGAACTTAACAGGCTGTGGTTTCTTTGAGCAGATGTGACTATTACTAAGGTGGGTGCCCTCTGAGAACATTTCCCTCTATCTGTTCATATAGTCTTTGGCTTTACTGAGACTGAATTAAGAAGAGATGTGATAGGACCTGGACACGTGCTGAAGTCAACACTTGTTTGCCTTTTGCTTGTGCGATTCCTTGAGCAAAGCTGTATTTATATATATTTTTTTTTAATAACTTTTACTGAATAATAATGTTCATTGTCAAGACAGGTTTAATGCAGGCAGCTTCTGCCAGTCTGCCTCAGCTGCATTGCAGAATGATGCTTTTCCAGGACTCAGAGGGCAATTAATTCCTCATGCCAGTCATCAACCTCCCTGCTCAGGCTGCCAGTACACTGCAAATTATGATGGTGGTTTTTGTGAGGGTAACAGATGTTCCTGAGGAATTGGACCACCAAACCATTTGATGCAGTAAGGGACAGAAAAGAGTGAATATTGCTCTATATGTAAATGTGTTGCTAAGAATATTTAGTGTTTATACACCATATTATGAGTTTTCCAGAGAATGCTTTTAATTGATGTAATAAAATGTTGCAGTTAGTTATATATTATGTGTAAAAACTTTTAGACTGAACTTGTGTGACAAAGACTTCCTGTTTGTGAGCAATTTTCCCCATTTAATACACTGCAAGAATAAGTTTGATACCAGGAATGCACAGTAGCCATGAAAGATCATTTTGTAACAACCTGCCCCTTTCCTCTCCTGAGTTGCCCTGGTGCTTGCCGTCCCTAGAAATGAAAGACCAGTGCATATGGACCACCCAAAGAGATGTTCCTGTGAGGTTTTGGCAGAGGGAGGCAGTGCATTGCTGGCCACATTTGTCCTCAGGTTCCTCCATTTTGCCCAAGCATGGGATGGGGGACAGGACTGTCTTGTGGTTTAGGACAGACTTGGACAATACATGGCCTTGGTACTTGGTGTAAACCAGTTCACATCTGAAAGTATGATGTTTTTTTAATTGTATCACTTCATTGCTATGTCATTTTGAATGTGCTCTTAATTGCTCTTACAGCCCTCTTGTGGACCCAGGTTATCAGTGTGTATTTGCATCAGCCAAGTGATCTGCAGGCATGAGTCAGAAAAAGTGCCTTGAATATTCTTGTCATACTTGCAGTACAGTAGAGAAAGCTGGAGGAGTCCTGGCGTGGGCTTCAGTGATTTGTACGTTTTGTGTCCAAGTTGTGGTTGGCCATGTGTAGCAGGAGTTGTAGGAATGGAAGATTAAAATGTTTGCTTTTTTAAAATCCTCCCTGTGTTTCTGTAGGTAAGAAAGTTCTCACAGCCTGACAGAATTTCATTTAAAACCTCAGTTAGTTGACAGCTAAGTTGCTCTGAACAGCTTTGGGTGTTGTCCCATTAATTCATAGCTGTCTGATAGAAAAACAGAAAGATGGCAAAGTATTTTGAATGATGCTGCTTTATGTGACAGTGAAGTTATTTAAATATGAGACTAATAATACCTGTTAAGAAATTGAGCAATACGTGGCTTAGAAAATAGCCATTATTGAGTTCTTTCTTTGGCGTTTCCTTATCTGCTAATTTAGTTCAAGGAAGTTTGGCCACTGCTATCCTCCATATGCCGCTTGGCAGACACTTGTTTTCAGAACATGAGACCATAGTAAATTCCTTTTCTTTAGCAAAGAAAACCTGAAAAATCAGTTGTGTCTTCATTTTACCTGCCCTGAAAATCAGTGTAGTAAGTCTTATGCCATGTGGAACTGGGGTATTGCCGTAGCTGATAATGTACTTTGAGATCTCTGGGTGTAATTTATGCTGCATAATGGTATATGGTTTCTAGTGAATATTAATATTGGGATTTGTATATTTGTCTGCGACTTCAGGATACTGTGAAGGCTGTTCCTTGGAGGTTTAGTGTGGACTTACAGAAGTTATTTCTGTTTTTAACATGTAATTACATTTCCCCTGCTCATTCACTTTTTGAACTGAACTATTTCTGATGCATGCTGTTAAAATAAATTAGAAAGTTGCAAAGATGTTTCTTCAAGTAGATATATTTATCTTTTTCCCAAACAAAGTACTATTTCATAGATTCACTTTTGGGTCTTATCCCACGCATAAGGACTGGGTCATAATTCCTTGAGTACACTGAAAATGGGATTTTTAGATGTCTCAGAAGAACCCTTAGGAAGTATTGGTTGATTAACTGAGTTGAGGAGAACTGCCAAAGACTTTTGAAATTCAAGAAGCCTAAAAAAATTTTTTTATTCTTGGAACTGCACTGGGGTAAGCTGATTTTCAAAGTATTTGCAGCAAGATTGATCTTGAAGTATGTCATTATATTATCTTGATGGTCTATGAATGAACCTTTGTTTTTCACAGCTTTTTGTATTAGGCTTTTGTTTGACATGACCAGAGGCTGTATTTCATCTTTCCCACCAGAATTCATCTATAAATGAGATTGCAATTTAGATTCTGATACATGTTTAAATGGGAGGTGATTTAATGATATTTTTATCATGTTGTAGACCAGTCAAATGCTCTTGGTTATACTTGGTTTTGGATTTTTTTTTTTTGCATCTTCCTTTTCTGGTTGTGCCTCTTGCTAGGAGGCTGAATGTAGAATTTGACTGAAAGAGATGCAATTTAAGTGTTGCAGTGCAAACCATTAGTCTAGTGTCTCACAGTATAATTCGGATTTCTTTATGTAGAGTACAGATTTATGCACTAGGTGTGATTGCTAGGCAGTGGTTTGTTACCCACATGCATCTCCGAGGTTTAATAAAGGAAGGAATGTTTTGACTGGACTACGCAGCAAGGGTGCTGAATTTTATGCTCAGTGTTAAAGATCAGAAAATCTCTTCGGTCACACAAGCTACATGTACCTAGAAAACAGCAGGTTCACATGATGGAGAGGATTTCAGTGAAGTGACCACAGCATAGGGCTGTTAAGGCACCTCTTCTGACTTTAGGCTGTGTGAAGTTTAACAGTGCATGGAGGTGTTTATTCTCTTTCACTTCTTCTCATCTTTCGCATTGTGAGTGGGCTAGGAAAGTTTCTCAAATAGCAATCTGCTGGTTCTTCAGCACAAGAAGGATGTATTTTGCTAAGGTGCATACCTGGTCAAATTGCAAGTCTTTGACTCAAAGACAGGCACAAACATCCTGTAGAGGTTTTCTGCCCAGACTGAACAATCAGTGCCTCCATGCCCTCTGATTTAAACCTGCCTTAGATGCAGCAATGTGAGCCACAATTGCTGCTGTGTAATCAGAGTTGTATGGGTCCCTCCAGTTTGCCTTTTCCTACTATGCCTCATGGATCTTTTTAACCAGGAAACATACCACTTAGTGTGTGCGTCCCAGTGCTCTTCTTCTGCATCATCTACCACAAGAAATGCTATCTCCTACTATGTCCCTCAAACCCAGTTTAGCTACTCCAGTTGTAGGGTGTAAGTTAGACTGGGTTAGATTGAATTTCCCTCTATTGCAGCCGTCCTCAAATCTTGCCATCCACTTATGCCACAAAACAGTTGCACAGACAGCGTCACAAAGGCCAAAAGAGACTTGTTCAGGGCAATCTATCCCATATTATTCACACAGTATGTATGAGATAAGTATATCCTTGTGGGTTTTTTAACAGATTTTGAAATTTTTCCCATAAAAAGGGAGCGTTTAGCCAGAAATGGCTGAGAAACAGAAAAAGCTGTTTAAATAGTCAATATAATGGACATGGCAGTTGCAGAAGAGATTTAAGGGCTTACAGTTGTTTTAAAAATCACAAATGTACAAAGTTCTAAATTTTATGTCTTTCAAAACAATGCAGTTTTTGTTTCTCCTGGGATCCATTGTGGCAATGTGATGTTCTGACCTCAGGGCCCTGATACCTCAAAAGGCAGTTTGATGTGTATCCTATTAGATCCTTCTCTTCATTATTCTCATATAATGAACTGCTGCAGGAAGTGCTGGACTCTCTTCAGATCAAGCTCCTGATCTGAAAGGTAGCTGGAAAATCTTAGGTAAATAAATAAAACAAGAAACGTAAATACCTTCCTTGAAGCAAATAATCACTGACTTTTTTAAAGAGAGTATGTGTATATAGGCAAAAATATTTAAAAAAACATTTTTAGTATCTAGGATGTATTTTGCCATAAGTATATAAAAACTGCAGAGACATCTTTACTCTAGATTTACTGGGCTTTTTTTGGTACTTTTGTATCTTTTAAAAAACTGTAAACATGGCAGACTTTCATAGCAATACAATACTTTAAGTTACAGAAGAAAATGCCTTTTTAAAAATTGTTTCAGATAGCTTTACAAATAGTCTTCGATATGAGCATCACTCTTAGACGTTACTATTCATCTGTGTACCTCTACTTGGCCTTGCATGTACATGTTTCAAATGAACTTCTGAAAAATAAACCAGTTTTCATTATTTTTGGTCAGGATTTGAATTCTCAGGACAGCATATAGCACGATTCACACGTGGTCCTGTTTCTGAAGCTGTAAATCTGTCTGGAGTGATCTGGTCTCTGTGGCTTTCACCGGCTGAATGGAACCTTGTTTCTTCTGAGCACTCTTTTGTGTAGGTTTTATCATTATGCGCCTCTTGTTAAAAGCTTCTCAAACATAAAAGATGAATTTTGTCTGTGGGACTATTCCATGTGTCAGAAATCACTGACGAGAAATCTTAGTCAGGAAAAGCATGCATATATTTTAAGGGAAGCAAAATGAAGGAAATGATTAAAAGAAACCCGAGGCAGAACAAATACATGGAGAGCTCTCTGTGTGTTTAAGGGCAACTGTTGTGTCGGGACATGGTATGCATCACTGCTGCCTCTTGACAGGTTCACCGTGGAGAGACACAAATTAAATTCTTTCAGTTGCAGTTTTGAAGCTAAAAGTGTTTGACTGGTTCAGCCCCTGAATGGTGTTTAAGGAATAAAGGGAAAAAGAGCAGGAAGTTCTAATTGGCAAATTACTTCTTGTTATTTAGTTTGGCTTCCAAATTGGAAATTACGATAATGAGGAGCTTTGTGGGACTTGCCCTTGAAGAGGACCAGGCAGCTTTTTGTTCAATTACTGTTTAATGTGAAGATATTCAAGGAACATATTGTAGCATTTAAGCCATCACTTTCTATTAAACAAGTATTCTAAAGTAATGATTTTTAAATCCTGCTCTGTGGATGGCTTTTGTGATTTTAAGATGTCTAAGTGAAGTGTAGATTGCAAACAAGGGCTAAAAGGATTTTCTTGTTATGTAATATTTAGTAAAGTGACTTTCCATATATTTCTCAAGATGTAATAGAGAATACAGTGTTGTGTGTAACAATGTGAGGACTTCACAGGGACATTAATGTCAGTAACTTGAACATATTAATTTTATATGTAACTTTCAATAATTCTAATTTTTATCAGTTTTACAATTTCTTAACAGCGAGTGCTATAGTTGATTGAAATCAAGGTCACTGAGATGGATCTGATCCTGGAAATATATATGTAAAATTGCCATTAACTTGTGAGTTTTACCTTGCAGATCAGAGTTTGACACTTGAACTGTTTGGTGTTATGTATTTTTATAAACACGAGAAAAAATTGTCTGAAAATAAAAAAGGAGATGTGAAAACTTAGTTTTCTGAGAGAATACAATGAGAGTTCTTATTTTTTTTAAAACATGCTGCTAGCAATAAGTTTGTGGCTATTTCTCTGTCTGTGGAACAGAGAAAATCCAGTTTATGGGTCCACAGACATTGGACTGGGATTGTATTCTGTGACATGCTTTCATTCTTCCTCTTCCATGCTTTCTTACTGCAAATGACTCATTCAATTTTTTATCTTTGAAATATCTATCTTGCGATCTTGTCTACTTTTCATTCTGTAGAGGAGGCTGCACACCTGCTTGGTAAAAATCTAAAGGTTTTTACCTCCTGAGCAAGGAAATGGTGTAGACAAAAAAGTTACCAAGTTTCATTCAAAATCTAAAGGCAGAAAGTATTTAGTGATGATGCTTTTAATGGACCACTAAAGAATTTTATGTTATCAAGAACCATTTTACACATGCACGTATTTTCTTGCTTATGGTTCTGTAATTGACCCCTCTCGTTAAGTTGCAAGCTCAGAATAAACAATCCTAACTAGCTGACTTTTCACTTTTCAATGTTCACATTAATTAAAATGGTTAAGTAGAATACTGGAAGAGAGTTAATTTGTTCAGCATGTTTCCTTCTGAATTGGTTCCTTTCAACCCCAAATTTAGCCTAAAGCAAGTGCACTTACTGCCATTTTTTAAAACCTCTTAAAACAGAGGCATGTGATAGGAACAGATTCCTGAACTCCAGCAATGATGGTGGATGCACTTCTCAGACTGTTATTGTTTCGGTCTGAGTGGATGACCAGTAGATGATTCATAGTCTCACCCTCTGAGCAGCACACAGAGCTGTTTGAGGGCAAACCCACAGGCAGTTTACTGCATGGTTTTCTTTGGTTTAAGCTGGTCCAGGAACAAGAAAACCAACTCACACACACACACACACACAAAAGTTTGTGTATGCTGTTTAGTTGTAACTATCTATTTTAATTTGTGTAAGCATACAGCTGCAGATCTATGTAAGTTGAAATTCATGTGTACATTCATATGTACACATACATGGTACTAATCAAGGAAACATCAGCAGATTGTAGTAGTAAAGCTCTTCATTTTCTGCAGTGGTAGCCAAAAATATTATTTGGAATTAACTCCTTAAAAAGATATAGTAGCTGATATCAAAGTTTCATAGTAAGGCCATGAAGACACTTCTAGATAACCTGTACTGACTTCTTCCTGTATATCACAGGCAATACCAGAGACCATAAGGTAAATACTTTATTCCTCCGGAAGTGCCATAAGCAGTAAGCAAGAGTGACAAATTCATTGGTAAATATCTGAGCTTTCTGTATGGTTCAGGTTGTATAGAATATATCTCAGGGGCCCCAGGGAAAGCCTCTGTTCTGTACTGGAGAAGGGAATAAGTTAAAAAACCAAAGGCTCTTGCTCATCTCAAGCGGCGGAAGTCTTTTCACATCGGAATGGTCTGATGATCAGTAATGCCCTGAACATGTGAACTGGTCACACACCAGTCAGGTATCTCAAAGGCGGATTCCTGCTGCAGTTTTTGAACAGTGGGTCACTTCATCTTCCATCTGCTTTGAACCTGTGGCTCGTCTCTGATGGTCCTTGGGAAGGCCTGCCCAAGTAGGGTGAACTGACCCTGCCAACATCTGGCTGAAGCCCTGGAGCATGAGATTCAGCCACACTGAATGTTGCCAAGTGTTACGAGCATGTGAAGGTCAAAACAGCCAATCTTATTCTCCCCTTTGGCACTTGCTAGACAGAGATAGGCAGAGTGTGTCATAGATCGTGAACTATCAAAGCTAAAAGGACAGCAGCGTCCCTGCAGTAGGGCCTCTCACAAATAGGCCATTGTTTGGGTTTGGTAGTTTTTTTTTTCTTCCAGGAAGCAGAGGATAAAAATGTCTTAGCTATTACAGTCTTGCTTAGAAGATTCCTCTTAAGGTCTTACTAAGTTTAAGATATATGCAGAAAAAAAGTATGGATGAGTTTAAGTAGACCTTGTTTTAATATACATAAGATATTTAGACATTGTGTGGGGAGTTGACAATTTAATTTATCTTGGCAGGTCTTGCTACCAAATTTTAGTGCAGCCTTGAGTATGAATATGTTCTGCTAGTCGAGAGCAGTCATGATTAATTGATGACACTAAGGACAGAGCATAAAAGTACTGCTCAGTTCTTCCATGTGAGATGTTACTGGATCAGCTTCCTGGTGATAGGGCATTTCTGGATTTTTTTTTAATAGATGCGTTAGTTTCTGTTTCAACAGAAAGCAGCCTAAATAACGTATACGAATGTATGGTTTGAGTGGATTTCTAAGCTTAACTGGTTTAGACATCTTGGATGGTGTGTGGCACACCATACAGTCAAGGAACACATTGAAACATCTGTTTTGTGCTCTCAGATATCCTTGTGACTCTCGCTAAAGGAGGAGGATTAAGCTTGTTTTAAAAAAAGGGAACTTAATAATTCTTAGCATCTTTTTTAAAGAACATATATTATGTATTTGGTGCCTTTTCTGTAGACCTGAAAGGAAGAACAAGGGCTAAAGACAGTTAATATTACAGAAAACTAAAAGCATAAAAAAAAAAAAAAGGCTTAAAGATTGGAGCTTAATGCTTTTAATAGAAATGGTCTATCTCTATTTCAATTGTCATCTTTTTATGACTGAATGCCTGTCAGGAAAACGTCTTAGAGTGAAACATGGGACCCAGTATAGAGGAAGTTCATGCAAAGGAAGTTATCCAAAGATTAAATATGAAACAACTCTGCAGCTTTAGCACTTCAGAAACATGGTATGCATAATTATTTTTATTGAGCTTTTTGTTTTCCATTGTGACTTCCTTTCAACCCAAGACACAATCATAATATGACTTGACAGTATGATAGGTAGGACAGAAAAACTGATATTTTAATCCTCTATTTAAAAGTCACTTATACCACATGTAGCTTTGGTTCTTGGTTCCTCTTTGAACTAAAGCATGAGGAAGATGGAATATTTCATGTTCCTGCTGAAACAAAGCTGAAGCAGTTAGGTCATTGTCATCCTGGTAGAAGATTTCATGTCTCTTTTGCATAATTCTGAGATCTGAATGCAAAATACAGTGAGCAAATAATCAGCTGTCATAATGATGCTGTCTTTAAGAGGCTCATAAAAAATTAGTACACTTGATTCCTTTATATATCTTTGTCCTATGACTGTTATGAATGAAGATGGTAAATTCTTCTATCAGTAATCCTACTGCAACTCCAAAAGCAACAGCACTGCAAACATTATAAATGGAATTTCACAGAGGCAGTGAAGCAACAGCACAATGTCTCACACAACAGGCCTGTTAGAAAGTAAAAGAGCTGTCACTTGTAATTTATTGAGTGAAGCACACCATGGTTTTGGAGCCAAGAGGATTTTTTTTTAATATAGCTTTAATGATTCTGTATCATCCTTCATAAAACCCTACCATGTGAACTGCAATGTGCTACATAAGCTTCTGGCAGGGAAAGAAGCTGAGAAGCTGCAAAGGAAAGGTGTTTTGTTGAGGTTTTTTTTTTTTGGGGGGCGGGTGGTTTGTGCCCCCTATTTTGGGTAGTGTATTTCTTGTATTTCTTATTACTGGTTTTGTTGTCCATCTTATTTTTATTTGCTATGTCACCTAGAGTAAATTCCTCTTTCATTTTTGTCAGGAATCTTCATTGATTTTATATGTTTAGTAGTAACACATGAATACACCCATAAATTATGGGTAAAAAAGTTTCCTTAATAATGAAGTGACTAAAGTTTAGTCTGTCTTTCTACCTATGGTTGTTACACTCTGAATATACATATTAAATGGAAAGATATACTAACCACATTTAAAAATATCAGTCTCAGGAATAAAGTTTAGAAAATACTCAGGTTTTCTGTCTTAAGCCCTAAAAAGTCATGTGGCTTGGTTGATGGCTTGGTAGATGGAAGAAGGAGAAAAGAGTATTTTCATCTAGGAAAACCTCAACCTCGTTGAACCATCTCCTCTCTACCTTTCTGGGAGATTATTATATATATCTTTGTAAAAGAGGAAGAGAACAGCAGAAAAAACCACAAGTATTGTAAATCCTCCTGGGAACAGGCTTACCTGTATTTCCATATTTATTCATATTTCCTGGAGGCATGTGGCAACACAGTCATGAAGCTGAAGGAGATGCAGGAGCCAAGCACATAGCAAAACCCAAACCCAACATGGTACATGCCCTGTGGAAGGGTTTAATTACAGATTTAAAATACATCACAGTTGTAGAATGTCTCCCTGTGTTATCACCATGTGAGTTTTCATCAGCTTCTGCTGACATTTATGTCACCAGCATTGCCCAGTGCCTCCTGAACACCAAAATCCTGCTCCTCATTGTACTTTTCTTATGAACTGTAATTAGTTAAGGAGTAAATACCTTACAGTAGGATAGTGCTTTGACTGTTCTCAGTCCTGAAGGTCCTAACCCAGCCTCATATTGCCTGTATCTATAAACCTAAAGACACAATATAATGTTAGTTCTCCTGTGCTTTCCTGCTGTCTTTTAAAATTTCTTACTCTTGAAGAGATGTATGTTGTGTTGTAGTTATTCCCTGGATTGAATAGTTCTATCCTTGAAGAACACATTTCCATTCCATCTTTTTTTTTGCCTCTTAAGGCTGCCATCTGACTCTATTCTTCACTTCCAGGTTCAACAGACTTCTCATGAAAACTCATTTTTACTTTTCAGTCACAGTGTAATGCTCTGTTGAATTTTGATTGCTTTGCAATTGAAAAAAAAAAGTAAGGAAAATACTGCACGCCGTACAGAAATACAAAAATGATATTTTGTCAAACACGATTAAGTATATTAGTTCTATGCAGTAAAATACCATCATCATTTTTACAGTGTCTTGCATAAATAATAATAATAATATTAATTTTTAAAGGTATGTATTCTAAAGAGCCAAACAGGGCCATGCAGGATTTTGTAGTCTAGAACATCTTTACAGTATTTCTTCCATCCTTCACCTGTATTTTTCCATAGGAATCAGATCAAAAGCAATTACATTGGCTTTGTTTTTTTTAAATGCATTATACTATTTTTTGCTTTCTGAAATCCTCTTTGTCAGTTGTTCTGAGTAGGGATTGAGAGTTCAAAGGAATAGAGCTATTTTGTCAAAGTAGATCTTAGTGATGCCAAAGAGTTCAAGAGTGAAATACTTTTTCTTGCTGCTACCCTAATAAAGGTATACAAAGAAACTGTAGCATGCAGCATCCTGAAATGTCAGTAGCTTTCTTACCCTGTGATCATTGTGCTAAAATAATACTGCAAGGAGAAAGAAAAGGTGCCAGAACTGTTTAATATTAGGGATCTTACTGCTCATCTTTTATATCTTGGTTACATTGTTCTTTAAGCCGGAGTTTTATAGTGAGTAAAGATTTGTAAACTTTGCAAAAGTGTTTTTAAGAATGCTGAGGGGTTTTTTGTGTGTGTGTGTGTGTGTGCAGCCAAGTTTGCATATTCACATCTGTGTGTCAGTACTTCAAAGTGGAATTGATATTAGACAGAATATAGATGAGATAATGGAGTTGCCTTCTTTGTTGACAGCTCCTTACTGGTGTGTAATTGCCCTGTACTTTGAGTAGATCGATTTGCAGCCTGAAATGAAAATGTCACTATTATGTGAAGGCTGTGTAAGTCCTCGGGTGGTAAGGACAATTCTTTTCTTCTGATAACAGGCCATATAATTTCATCTGGTAAATACATATTTAGACAATGCTTGATGGCTAAGTGTACCACGGTACCACAAAAAAAAAGTCTTCCCAATAATGGTTAATTCATCTCACTAAAACATTTTTTACTTTCACCTTTTTCCTGGCTCTTGGTTCTAGCCGTGCATTTCTCTGCTAGAGTAAATGGCTGTCTAATCTGAGTCTGTTCATGTGTAGCTACTTATAAACCATAATCAGGTCACATCTTAACCTTCTCTTTGATAAAATAAATAGATTAAGTGCTTAAGCTTTTCATTCTGAGGCACATTTCCAAGCCCTGACTAATACTATTTAGCTGTTCTCTGAACTGTTTCCAAATAGTCAGATTCACATTTTAAAATTGATACTCTTAATTTCAGTAAGGATCCAACTAATGTTGTGTGAAGTACAAGCATTACCTCACTATCTGTATAAACTAGGATGGCTTCAGTTGCAGCATCCGCAGGTGCTCCTCTTGGTTGGGTTATTAACCACAGTCATGGTGGCCTCCTCGAATTCATAGCTGTCTCTGATAAGGTTACCCTGTTGCAACACCACCCCTCATGCTTTGCTCCTGAAGATGTGACTCTGCATTTGACAGTGGTCCAGATTCTTCTCAGGAAAAAATTTTCTGTTTACAGTAGTTGCTTCAGTCCATTGTCAGTCAGTACCTGGGAGCTCAAACCACGTCAGAACAGTTGTGGTACTCTAGTTGATGAGTAACACTAGCAAGTTCATTCAGGAAACTCCCAAGTGCTGGAAAGTTCTGTGTGTGATCTAAGCAAGTGGGGTCTAAGAGGAACCCTGCTAATGGTCAGGCTTAGGAGATAACTGAAGCCTTTGTCATCATATTTAAAGCAAACTGAAATAGAAGGCTAATCTCCACAATACTGAGTTCTCATTCCTGATTGAAATGGCTCTGTGATTGCTAAGTAGCAATTCTGCATGAAGTTCAGCAACAGCAAAAGAAGTTTGCAGGCGGCCGATACTGGATATTCAGAAGCTGGACTGACCTGATTCATTGACCTGATTCTGCTCACACTGAGTTTGTGCTCAGCCTTGGAGAAGCTCGTTGTTCTCAGTGGCAAAGGCAGTTCATAAGGCTCAACATGGAGCATCCATGCATGAAGATTTACTCTGCTGAGAGGCACATATTGAGTCTTACACCTGCATGGAGTCACTTAGAGCCAGCTCCTGTATCTCTACCGTGTTCATTAGACCCTTAGGCTCTTTTAAAGATCCAACCTGTGCTGTAATTTGAGAATAAGACGTTTCTCCCCCAGATTTATGCATTTTAAGTCCTTTAAAATCTATTCTAAAGCGTTCAGTGATTATTAAAATTAGTCTCTTTGAAGAATTAATATTGACACAGTGTAGGCAAATAGACATCCGTACACATTTACATGCAAACATTTACATGTGTAAATACACACATGCATGCAGTGCACACTTCTGCAAAAGCCGATACTTTTATAGCCAGGTGCATACTAGGTTTCACTGAGCCATTATAGTGCTGGGGGGTCCCATGTACAGCCTCTTGTGGAACTGTCATTGTCACAGCACCGTGATTATACTGTGTTTGATATTCTCGCTGTGGGCAGAGGTGACAATGACTTTGAAGTAAACACTTAACGGTGTTTAGTCAGCTGTGTATTAAGTGTTATGTATCAGCATACCTTATTGTTTGAAGATTTACATTCTTGCTGGTACTAACATGCAGTGACTTGGCTTTAAAAGAAGGTAACATGTAAACAAAGCATGTTCACAGACCGAAAGTGGAATGTGTATGTGAAATATTGGTGTGCTTTTAGTTTGTTGGAAGAGGAGAAAATTAACAATTTCAGTAGATTCACTTTAAGAGGTCACAACATGAAGCTGTTGGAACGTGAAACTGAAAAGGATAAAACTAAATTTATTGATTTGTTCAAATGTAATCCTCTTGCACGATGGAGGTATGGGATTTTGTCTCCCTGTTTTTAGGGTCAAAATCAGAGCCAGAAGAGTTTCTCCTCATGTTTATTGAAATATTTGTTTGTGTTGTAGTGGAATTTCCCTAGTTTTCCCTCAACAACTAGAGTGGAGGATATGTTTTCAGTTATGTAGCTAGTAGCAGGGAAATAGGAGCAACAGGAGTATCGACAGAATTGGAATATAGATGCAGTGATCTGTGCATCATTTTAATTTAGATGGAAGGCATGGTTGCTTTTTTTAAAATTATAAGTGAGTGTACTAAATCTCTGGTGTGAAAAATTGTTTTTCTGAACTGCAAGATGACTGCCTTTTCTAATATCTCTTCCTGAAAACTTTAATTCTCTCTCAGGCAAGATGTGGCTAAGTGAAACACTAACATTTTGATTAAGCAGAGTTGTTTTCTGTGTTGATTAGCTGAAAGCATGAAATTTTACTAACTTCCACCATTTAGCCCTAAAACAAGTTAAGGTAATTGTGCTTTGGGATCTGTGCTCTCCTTCCGTGGAGTGAGCTGGGAGAAAAGAGGTGGCAGAGTTATGGTGAGTGGCCTGTTGTGTAGAGATTGAGGTGCCCAGGTGCTGCTGGGGGTGTGAGTGGACTACCTGGAAGCAATGTGGGGAGGAGCTGAGGTGTATCCGTGCACCCAGGACCAGGCTGTGACTTCCCTTGTGGCTTTAGAAGGTGAGGAATGGCTGCTTTTAGAACCATATTTTGGACTGCACCAAACTGCATGTGGTTAGAGAAGGGCCAGACGGATCTGAAAGTAACATTTTCTGCAGTGTTTTGAAAGAGCACGTATTTTGTGTGCATTTTTTGGAGCTATAATAACTTCAGATTTAATTTTTCCAAACCAATAAGAATTTGGATTTAAAAATATGTGTGTCTTACATCTGGAGGAGTTGATCTGTCTCTGCAGAAGAGAGAAATCCTCTTTTTTATGACACCAGCTGCTATCATTTGAGGCTTGTTCCCTTGAAGTTATACTAATGAGGGGAGAGCTGCTGGGGAGTTCACAGATGTTAGTGGCTGAAGCTGTAGGCTTGGCTTCATACCTTAATTTGAATTTGGCTGATGAACTGAGTCTCCTCAAGAAGATTTAGCATCTTGCACTTCTGAGGTGTGCTGGCTTAGTCTTTTTGGAGTAAAAGACTAAGATGGCCAAAGGCTCTCTGTCCTTGTCCCTCTCCCACAAAATTAGGTTTTATGTGAGTGAGAAAGGAAATACTACCTTCCAAACACAGCGAAATTTGCAGAAACAGAAAACAAAACCTCAGAACATTTCTGCTTGGGAACCTAAGCTCATTATAATGAAGGTGTGTATAGTCAGGGAACAGCTTCTGAATAATATGTCTGAGTAAGATATGCTTTCAAAATTATTCCAAAAGTCCTGCAAACCCCTTTTCCGTGGCAACGTAGGAATACATGTCCAGTAAAACGTGCACTGGGTATTAATGCTTTATTCTGATCCCCAGCTATGTGCCACATTTCTTCTGACAGAGGTTTCTGTTATAGTGTTACATCCTGAAGGAATGTGCTCTCTTCCACTGAGAATAAGGTACGTGTTAAATAGATTATAAAGTTTACAGGAATAGATTTTTATCACTGTGTTCATTATTCATGCAGACGCATTGAAGTCTTTCCCCAATGGATAGCTGTCTGGTTTCTCTTCCTTCACACTGCCTAGGCATAAGCAAGGAAAACTTAAGTTTACAAACCGCTTGGATATACCTTATGGAAAAGAAAAACTACTTCCATCAACTGTACTTAAGCTTTTCTCAGCAAGTATGATCAACTTTTTTTCCCATCCTTTCTTGTTTTTAACAGGATACTTTTTGCTTACTTTATCCTAAATATAGTCTGAACCACAATCATTCAACTGTTTCTTCTGAGCAGTAGTAGTGGAGAGAATAATATGTCTGATTTGCACACGGATGTCTTGCTCTTTTTCTGTAGTTCTGACAGTTGACTACGTGAACTGCATTTGAAATGTTAGCTTTTATAGGGTCCTTTATGAACTGCCTGAACCTCTGGATTTGCTTAAAAAAAAAGAATGCTACTCTTCCACAGAAAATTTTCTTCCTCTGCTCAATGATAAACAAGTATATATGAAACACTCAATGCCCTGTTATGCAAATGGTAAACAACAATCCCTAACTTTGCTAGAAGAAAAGGGGCATTTTGAAATGAAAAATAAGTGAAATAAAAGAATAATTCACTACTAGCTTTTCATTAAGTGTTGCTAGGTTTATACAAGTTTCTCTGCTAAGAACCTTTCACTTTTGGAAGTTACGCTCATAATAATGGTAGATTCTGACTTCACAGATAAAAGGGATAGGGCTACGTTTTTTAATGTGGAATCCAAGGCTAATGTCCTTGGACTACTAAATGCCAAAAATAGGAGCAGTATTAGTTTATGTGATTATGTTAATGTTAGAAGTTACTATAAGGTTTGGTACTTCAGTAATACAGAGAGGAAATAGTGAACCACCTGTTTTCCTTCGTGCTTTGACATACTGCTGCCAGCTTTTAAGACACTGTTTCTGAATACTGTTTTCACTCTTATTTAAGATAGTAAGACCTCCAGAACTAAATGTAGTAACACTTAGTAAGAATATTTTGAGAATTTTATTCAGATTTTATTTGGCCATTGGCACAAGGAAAAGTCTACATGCTTTGGTATGAAAGTTGTTCTTACATGTTCTTAATATACAATATTTGCATCACTCAAGGGGGTTCATAGCAGACTATCATGTAGGTCTTACTCCAGAACTTTATTCTCTGTAAAATTACTTTTCTGCACACTCTCTTCCAGAAATCAGGGAGCTAGGTAATGTACTGCCCTGAGATTAATCCCTTATCCCAACCACAAATGCTCTTCTTCTCCTGTCGCTAAATGGAGAGAAGGCACTGGGCAGGTTTGAGGCTTCCTGTCATGTGTGCTTGATGCTGTTGGGTGTTCATGCAGAGAAATGGAGCCACAGTGCTGCCATGGTCTGTCTGGCCGTACCGACTGGCACGCAGGGTGGGCAGGTCAGCATCAGGCTCACCTGCTTGAGTTACAGCTGGGGTTTTGCCTCATCATTTTCCCCTTCTTTTTTCCCCTATCTTTTCTTTTGAGGTAATTTTGATTGTTCTTATGTAAGTCTATCACTGAAGCTGAAGAGTCAAATAGCACTGATTTTATTTGCTATTATACCAGTGTATCTTTATTGAAATTGAGAGATACATTTTCATACTCTCTGCTGTCTGTAGTTGTATGGTGGGAAGGATGATGATCAACATATTCTCAGGTACACGGTAGGTTTCGTTAGAAAGAGATGCTGTTATGGTGTGGTGAAAGTTGAGAAGTGCTGAGAAATCATTGCTTCCTGAAGGGTAAGTAAAGTATCACTTTATAAATTGACAGCAATGTGTTGATAATAATCCACTTAGTTATTAATCAGATGATCAGCAGTTACATGAACTCCCTAAGAGTAGGCATAGAAGAGGAGAGATTTGACTTTGTCAATATCTAGGGCTCTAGTGTCAGGCTTAACATGAATTAAGTTTTCATTATGATGCACTAGAGCCGAATGCTCCTGAACTGCGAAAGCTGTTATCAAAATCTGTTTTGCTGCACTGCTTTAATGAAATGTGGCAATCCATGCAACCTGTGAGTATTCTTCCAAGGATAGAATATGGTCCTAAGACTACGTATGCGTCTTGGGTTTAGATGTCACAAACTATTTGAGTTTCTAATTACACTGGGTGTAAGCATATCCTCTTGATGTGTGTGCATGTGGACATATAGTTTACATTTACTGATGAAGAGAGTGTGCTCTCCTTGCTGCACACATTTGGTTGTTGGTATGTTAATGGAAGCCTTTGTATAAATTGAGTGGAAAATATGAGTCATAGTTTCCTTTCTTTCTCTCTCTATACCCTGTAGAATACTAAGGAAGGTATATCACTATTTGATATAGAGTGCTCTTCAGAATAGACGTTCCATAGCATATAGCTTCTTCCTCTCCTTGCTGCAGTGTAAATTATTTTATCAGATTATTAGAGGGAGGGTGGAGAAAATAAATTAGTAATGAAACAGTTAAGCAATGATTTCTGAAGTAGGTAGTTCTCTTACTGTGTCTGTAAAACACAGGAAGCTGTAGACCCCATTCTGTAACCATATCCAAGAACACTGGTTGGACCTCTAATTTAACCTACAAAAGGGTGAAGAAAAGCTCTCTGCCTCTGTAAAATGCTTTATTATTTAGTCTCAGCTGACTTTTATACCACAGGTGGTGATCTTGTAGGTGTCAAGTTATATTTCGTGTAGAGATATTAGTATTGGTACTGGTGACCTAGAGATTTTTCTTTCCTTATCAACTGAGAGGTGTTAATGCACCACATGCAAACTATTGTAATTAAAATACCATGGTGCCCAATGAGTATGTACAGGAGCAAAGAGCAAAACGTATCCTTGTAA
The DNA here is from genome assembly GCA_013400975.1 of Atrichornis clamosus. Classification (NCBI taxonomy): domain Eukaryota; kingdom Metazoa; phylum Chordata; class Aves; order Passeriformes; family Menuridae; genus Atrichornis; species Atrichornis clamosus. Next base: position 153,829 of record WBMZ01000054.1, read on the forward strand.
AAAACATTACTCAAATTACTCTTTTTAGAACCAAACCAAATTATTTTTCCATCTCTGTGCGTCAAGATGAATCTGTGTGGAAAACCAGATGCAGGAGTTGAGCAGAGGCTGAAGAACCTATGGCTCAGACTCATTGTCTTCAATGCTCAACTTCTGGCAGAACAAATCAGTCAAAAATACTGCTTTGTATGCTAATGAAAAACATTTTACAAAGCATCTGAACATACATCTATCAGAGACTTTCTCCTCAGCTTGTTAGTTAGAGTTTAAATCATCATTAACATTGTAGGAAGCATACTTCATTTTTCCTGAGGAAAATGTAACCTCACATGTCACAAGTAGGGGTACTTAGACAGTCTCATCTATCCAGCTTTCACATGCAGGAAAGTTAAAGGTAGGGCCAAATCCAATACAATCATTTTCATTACAAAGTTTACATGTAGGAGGAGGCTTCCTGTGTTTGTGTTTTCATTCCACATTTTCATTTAGAAAATTAACATGTATCAAATCACAGAAGAACATAACTGATATATTGATACTGCCTTATTTCCATGGAATCAGTCAGCTGGTTTAAGACCTGGACAAAGATCTCTGCTGTCACAAACAGAATCTTTTTTTGGTGGTGAGTAGGGAGAGGCCACAGACAGAGCAAAAATCATGAAGGAACTTGTTATGTTTCCCCTTTCTGTGCTTTGCTAATCACTGGGGTAAGTGCAGCTTTCAGGGCTTTCAGCTGTAACTGGCATTCTGGTGAACACTAAAGTTGTTCTTATTCTCCCTCTTGCTTCTGTCTTGAAACGTGCTTACTGAAGGGGAAGTAAGAACCCAAGCCAAGAAAGCCTATATGAATGCATACAGAATACAGACATAAAAAACATGCACTGGAAGTAAACGTAAGAGGTGATTGGGGAGGGGGTTGATGATGTAGTCGTCACAGCTACAGTTAGTCTTTCACTAGTTTTCACTATTCATACATAAGCGTTATCATTAATTGGAAATGGTTTTTAGACATCAATAATTTAAAAACAGATTATAGGCTCTTTGGTGTTGAATAGGAAGTCATTCAATTGAGTGATTTCGTTGAATGTACTTTTGAGATGTATAGACTTGGAAACAGACTTGAGAAAATAGTAACAGACATAAAATAATCATTGTGTAATATTGATGGTTTTCAAAGGAGTCTATTTAGAAACAGAACAGTTCTTTTTTAAATTGAGGTCTGTTTGGGGTTTTTATTTCTTTTTCTATTCTTTTTTTTATGACTAAAGAAGTCAACTGAAAACCAGATAGATAACGTTTAGAGGTTGGATGGGGGTTTTTGACAACAGAAAAGGACACTTCAATAGATAGATTCTTGCCGTACAGTAAAAAACTTTCATATCACCGAGGAGCATGGCAAGGAGAAATAAAGCTGTGATCATGGAAACTGCAGTGCTGTAGCTCTACATAATACCAAGCAGGAGAGATCTGTTTTGCACATTCATGACAAATCTCCCCTAATAGCTATGAAAAAACTTGATTCTTTCATCAGGGGGTTAAAAAAGCAGTTATCTTCCTGCTCTGTTAAGAGAGGTTTTATCCACCCTTAGTTGTTCAGGGAAATACATCACAGGAAAGTGATTATTCACAGTTGTCCAATACTTCTATTACATTTCCTTTTAAAAATGTGTCTTTTTGTTTTCTCTGTTCATCCAGTGTTAAGAAACTATGGAACTTCAAGTATCATCTTGTCAACTAATTTATTTATCCTGTCTTGCTGAGCCACTTTTTATTCATAGATAAACTTGTGAAGTCATTTGACTGAAAGAAATGGGACGTTTTTAGATTAATGTGATCATCAACCAAGAGACAAAGTTCATTGTATGTCTTGACTAAATGCTGTAGTCTCCAGCGTTTTGGCTTGAGATGTGTGATTATCTCAATGCAGAGCCTGACTAAAGGATATTTGCGGGGAGTGCTGTCTGGCATTTTAGAGATGCCTTCAGCCCCACTAATTGAGATATGATGATTCACCATAGAGAAGACTATTCTCCACAAGTGTGTTTGGCAATTGATAAAGCAGAACTTTAGGAGAAGAAATTTTTAGTAATTTACAGATGTCCTTTACCATATTGGTTGCCATTTTCTAAAAAAAAAAAAAAAAGGATAAAAAGTTGCAAAAGTATAATTTTTTTTTTTCAGGTATCAGGCTTGAGACTTTCAGGAGTAATTTCTTATAGAAGTTAAGATTCAAGAGCAAGAATACCTATGTAATATTCAGAGAAACTGATTACAGTGTTGTAATGAGCTGAGAAATGAACTAGTTCTAAGTATTTCTGTTTGTTAAAAAGGTACTGTTTTTATTTTGATACTAGGATCAACAGAGACAAGGGATATGGGAAAGGTGAGAGAGTGGATACTGGTAGTTGAATGGGGCCAGCAGCTACTGGACTGGCTCAAATGGAATTATGAAGGAATTCTTCTTGCCACCAATATTTTATTTTAGAAAAAATGTTTCTGGCCTAGCTGTTACCATGAGAGCTGTAGAGCTTTATGTATACATAGCCTTTGATGGAATTGAGAAAATGAGCACTCATATCTTCGGAGCAATTTTATAATCATTATGAATATCTGTTATTTAAAAGATTCTCTATTACGAGAATTTTTATTACTGTCTGTTTCTTCTCATGAGACCTGAAGTGAACTTAAGTATATTTTATTCTAATATACTTTGTGAATTTTAATAGATGAGATTTGGTTTTGCCACCCTCTTATTTTTAGTTAGAAATATTAAATACACAACTATAAAGCTACCAGAAAAATAACTGCAGGAAAAGCTTGAAGTGATGGTCGATTTGAGACCCTATATAATTCTTTATTCTTCTTTGTTTTGGGTTTGGTGGGTTTTGTTGGATTTTTTTGTTTGTTTTTTTTTTTTTTGTGGCTGAACTGGCATGATATGTGCATTCAAGTTAACTTTTCTTGTTTTGATATCTTGATTATGGTTTTACTGATGCAATGCAACAGTGATACCACTCCCCCTACACAAAAAAAAACAAACACCCAAACACACACAAAACAACCCCCCCACAAACCGATTAAAAAAAAACCCCAAAACCCCCAACAAAAAAAACCACCAAAAAACCAAAAAAAAAAAAAACCACCAAAAAACCAAAAAAAAAAAAAAACAACCCCCCAAACACATACAAAAAAACCCCCCAGCAAACCGATTAAAAAAAAACCCCAAATCCCCACAACATAACAACCTCCCAAAAAAACCCCAAACCAACTCTGCAGTAGCCCTCACTATAGCACTTAGTCTTTCCTGTTGCAAGAGATGGGATAGTGACGAACAGGGTGCCTTGAGTGCTGAAAGAGTAGCACAGGGCGCTTTCTGGGCTGTCACTAAGCTCTCCTGCGTTGGACAGACGTGCTGGAGTGGGCAGGATGCTTGCCTTTCCACTGGCTGCCAGGCTCATGTGATAGTGGCAGCAGAGCCCTCCTTCCTGGGGCTACCTTCACAGGTGGTAGGAGGATTTCTCTTCGAAGTCTCTACCCTCTGCTGGTGGATTTTGCTGTCCAAAAGAGAAAGAGAAACAGCAAAATTCATTCTCTGCTCAAGATGATTGCCATTTTTCTTGCTTCTTTCTTTTGCTCACTGTTTGCCAAGATACCTGGACCTAATCCAATGTTTAAAGAGCTGTGATGGGATAGGGCTTCTTAGTCTGGCTTTTTCCTTTTTGCAGCTTTCAAGTGTTTACCTGGGACACTATCTCCTCTGACAAAGTCCTTAGATCAGCAAGGGTCAACAGACAGCTGCTGAGGCCAGCATGTCCAGGAGCCTCATGGAGATCCACTCTCTAGCTTCTCTTGACCACAGGCAAATTCTGGGAAATTGAGACCCTGTTTAAAGAAAAAACATTGTCAACACATCGTTGCTCTATGGTGATTGTATCTGGAGGTCTGTGCTTTGCTGCAGTCATTCAGACTTGCACAGTGTCAAAAAATTTGTGTAATCAAACTTACAGCTATTGAAGCAACATATTAATTATTTCCAGAACCCAGATGACAAATGGTCTCAGTTGTAGACTTCTTTGGACTGCGTTCCCTTTGCAGTGGATGAACAGTACAGAAAAAAATTGGAATAATCGCTAAACCACCCGTTCTCTCTGAAGAGAATGGTTAGAGGAATTGTATATGGGAAGAGTACAGGAAAGTAAAAGGTGATGGGAGGTTATGACCAAGAAATGTGGAACAAAGTTCTGTTAGTGGCTATCCAGGCTTTTTGGTGTGGTTAGAAGGCAATGAATGTACAGGTATTTCCCAGCCATTCACCTTGTGACAAAGCTGATGGAAAATAATCGGGAATCTGCAGCTAGTTCCTTATATTAGTTTTGAAGGTGTAGTTAACACTCATAGCCAGTGTTGTGACAACTTCAGATACTGAAGTAGCATATATGAGAAAAGATTGGTGTGGAATGATAGTCCTCGATGATCAGGTCTGAATGGCAGTAAGGACTGGAATAAAAGATATCTCTTCTTGCCAGAGAAGTATTCTACACATCTTGAAAAATTGCATTTGTAGCATATTCACTGCATTTGCTTAAGCTATGTCAATTTAGCCTCCTTAAAGTCTTATATTTAAATTAATCTCTTTTGACCTATAATTTGGTGTTCCAGTCATTTTTTAACTGGATACATGAACCTTCCGGTGCCTGGTTACTGTCATGTACAGGAAAACATAAAACAAACTGAAATCTTGTAGATAACAGTGTCTGGAAAACAAAAAACTGTCTCATACTGCATCTGGAATGATCTGTTCTCTCAATTTTATATGTGGAACAGAGTATAAATCAAAACTATACAGAATTTTTCAGCACAGCCAAACCAAAATACCTATAACAGAAAAGCTACCTGAATTCATCATGAGGTGTTAAAATCAAGGGAAGGTTTTATGGAAGAATACTATGTGAAAATGAGAGTTAAGTTATCAAAATGGTGCAAAACTTGAGAGTGTTTTCTTCAGCCTAATTTGCTTGCAGTTGCAGTGACTGAGCTATAATTTCTTGTTTAATGGAATGATATAAGAAAGGAAGAGGATTATGAATGCAAGTTGAAAATCTCTTTTCAGTAACGGTATTGCCTTGTCAAGCAGTAAGACTGTATTTATCACACTTTCTCCTTAGAAATATTATCTGGGTGCTGAAAGGTACTGACGTAAAATTTTGAAGCGCAGACTTGACTAGCATTCTAATTAGGATGAGTTGTGGCTATTTTTGTGAATAAGAAAAATTACTGAAAACACATTTCCAGTTGGAAATTATTCTTTTTTAAAAAAATGTAATTATTTCTTTGCTTGTCTTTATTTTGTAGAAGAGCAACATGTTGATACATTTGTAGTTCATTTTGTCAACTTAAGTTTTTAGGAACTGTACCATCTGAGTGTGGCATGGTACTTGTGATTATTCTTTGTTTCTCAAAAAGTAAGCAAGGAAAGATGTGCAGATTGGTTTAGCTTTTTTTTACTCTATGCCACAGGAGCAAATTTTCATTAGCTAATGGAAATATTTTGAGCATATTTTTTTGGTAATTTAGTAAACATTTAGTGTTCGCATCTCATTAGAAACTGAAAGACATTAATGAAATGTAACATGACAGCTTAATGAGGCAGTATCTATTTAACTTCACCTGCTGATAATTTCTTTTCCCATAAAACACATTGGTAAGTTTCAGACTTCATTCATTTTTTGGCAGCAAGTTTTATTCACATGTCCACTTGGTTCACATGTCACATGTAACACTTGCTTCAAAATACCAGAGAAAAGAAGGAATTGAGTATTATTTATGCTATGTACTAACAACTTCTTCTAAGGAAAATTACTTGGCAGAAGACTGCTTATTTTTTATTTTTAAGCTCTTCACTAACAGAGTTTGAGCATTAGAAAGATAAGCTCTTTTGATGTCCTTCACATGAAGGTTGAAACAGGAATTACTTCCTGACTTTGTTTGAGGTGGACTTGTGTTGATATCAATCCTGGATCTGGTTTGGGGTTTTTTCACTTTTTAATGGGTAATGTAATCCAAAGTCTGTAGAGTACTATATATGATTTCTGAATTATATTATTAATTCCTTCACTCTGCAGCAGAAAACCCATTAGTTCTCAAGTGTGTTCCATAATGTTATCAGTTGTGGGACTCTCTATTGATAAAGCATGAGGTTTTGTTTGGTTTCCAGATACTTAATACTTAGTTGGAATGTAGCACACTGTAGGCAGCAAAGAAAGCATATGTTCCCCTACCTTTGCTGCACAATATGACTTCTGCAATGTCTGGAGGTGATTAAGAATATGGAAAACAAGTTCTCATGAATATGAACACATCTGTCTTTCTAACCAAATTCTCCTATGGGGTTTGAAATTCCAGTGTTCTGAGCTCCTTAGAAACCCTTTCAGTAACTGAAGGATTTTTCAGAGCAGTATTTAATGGGTTGTGTTTAAAGAGAACGTCATGTATTGTGGCAAAACAGAAGGGAAATAGTGTCTGAGTCATCAGCTACAGGAGCATTTCATGCTTCCTTCCTCTGAAGTCACTGGTGATTTTAACTGCTGTTTTTCTTTAAATAGATATAACCAATTGCTTGATCTTTTTTCTTTTTTTCTTTTCCAAAGGCCTAAGATTAAATAATTTCTAAGTTTATGTTCCCTTCATTTGTCTAATATATCTTCATTTGTGACACTCAGGTCAAGTGGAATGTTAACAGCATCCATGGAGTTAACTACACTATGAGACTGTTACAGTGATTAAATACTACTATTTAATCTATTTATTTTCTTCTGTTTCTGTTCTGGAGTGTGTGTGCAAAATAAAATTCTGCTTTAATTTAGTATTTTTTTTCGCTGTTGTCATAATAACTCCTGAATGGATGGATGTGCTGCAAATATAAGGAGCTTACATCACATCAGTCCTGAGTGGCTACATAGTCTCTTGTATAATAGCTGTTCACAGAGAAAAAAACCAGCTTCTTTTCCATGAGTTATGCCCACTGATGGCTCTGCCAGCATTTCGCAGTGCCACAAAATTGGCGGTCAAGTTCCAACATGGAATTCTGCTGTTTTCTACCAGTTTTCTGCGATTAATATTACTCTTTAGAGTTTTCAGTGAAAATTAGGTAGAAAAAATAGCTTATATCAGAAAATCAGAAGAAAGGATGGCCCCTTGAGGTACTGTCGATCTTCTCTCTGGATTCAGCTGTAGCATTTTGCTGAGTGACAGAGCACATTGTCCCACATGGAACACCTTACAGGTACAGTGGGCAGGAGATTAATGTACAACTTACGTGATTCTTCTGAACACCAAGGTATTGGTATAAATTCAAGACTGAACTAATTTTTCTTGGGGTAGAGTTTAATGCTATTAATATTAAATTGATTTTTTGGAAATAATTTCCTTATTCTGGTGTATAAAAGAGAACCATGTGAGACTGCATATCTGTCAAACCTTATTACAAGGGCTTGGATGACATCTGATAACATTCTTAAATGTAAGTGAAACTGGAACTTCTGAGACTATTGTAGGTCTTTATTGGTCTTTGATAATAGTGCTTTTAAAGAGTTTGGTGAAGGGAACAGCACATATTTTAATAGTACAAAAGGGTAGTTTCCATGTCATTTACTTAAAAAAAATTGTTAGCAACTTGAATGTACATTTTCTATAAGGTGAGACACAAAGAACTGCTGGTTATAAACTTCCCACTAGGGAGAGAAAAGAAAACTTCATCGGTAGCTCAGTCAGGCTGGTGTGTATGCAGGGAAGGCTCAGGAGAAGCAGAAAGAGATAGCCAGATGTCAGCTTAGTGGGGAAATTTTTATTCATTTTTGTTCAGGTTATGGGCTGTTTCATGAGAGGATGAATGGTAAACATATGGAATAAATTACAGGGAAGTTATTTTGAAGCTAAAAGCATACATGGATTCAAAAGAAACCTAGATTTCTTTCTAGAGAAAGGCAGTATTGAGGGATATTGAGAGAAAACAGGATGGCTGCATTAACGCCCTCCTAAAGTAAGCAGATATTGAGGGCCAGGTGGCCTTTTAATCCTAATGTTTCTGTGTCTTTTTTTTTTTTTCTTCGTTGAATACTTGTATCCATCTCCAGCCTGAATCTAGGGAAATGAAGTTAAAAGAGGGGAGTTTGTGTTGTTGGTTTGGTAACAAATGTATTGCTATGGACAGTAGAGTAGAGAAAGTTTCTCTACCAGTTCACATTTTCATGGTCTGTTGAGATGTCGTGAGCTGTGATATTAGTTTCAAAATATGACAGAACTGACAAGGTAACTGAGACTGAGGTTATTGTCCTTAGGCAACTGAAAGGAATTGTCCTTCACAAGTACCAATCCACATTAGTCCGAGTGGTATAGGGAAGGTTGTGCTGGGATGTCTAACAAGAATACTCAGTATGGTGATTAATTTATTACTTAAGGAGACAGTAGGGCAATATTTTAAAAAGCTGTTCCCAGTGTTATTTTGGTCCATTTTGAAAGCTACCTATTTACATATTCCATGTCTTTCTTTATCTTCACATATAACGCTATTTGGTCTGACTCTACTCTGTTGAATATAACTAAACATAAACTTTCCTACCAAAGTAATTTGCGCCTGTCTGAGATCATCCAAAACTTATGTTTCAATTGTACTTTGTTATAAATGTGTTGTGGTACAAATGAAGCAAAATGAAATATTCTTCTTTCCTGCTTGGGGACCATCTCTCCATGGTGCTGTATGTTTCATGACTCACTTTAGAATAAAATTGTAGGTGGCTTATCTTGGAATTAATGCCCGCACAGTCCTGTGCTTACTGCAGAATCAAAAAACTGATTTACTTGTAGCTAAGAGAAAAGGCTTCTTCGTGTTAGGTGATACAATTATACAGTGTTCTGTACTGTGGTTCTCACATAAAAATTGTAGAAAAACAATGCTCTTTTGAACTAGCACAAGCGTAACTAAAATCTGAACAGTTCATTATTGCTCCCATGTCTCTGGTTTTATTTTGTTTCCTACCAGAAGCTTCTCTTGAATTGCAGCATTTGTATTCAGAGACTTTGCTCACAAATGAAGACTCCCCATAGTAGGTGGTCATATACTTGTCTGACTGCACACATGCAAAAGTGTGAAATAAAAGCTTAATGCAAATAGTAGAAATAAATACACTTAGAATGCAGTGTAAAATCAGGAAATCTATGTTTATACTTAAGTACTGAAAGATCTCACTAATTGTTTTGAAACAGAGTGAAGAAAACTTTATGTTCATGTGGACTACTGTATCTGGCCTCTTCTCCTGTCTGGCCTGCCTTCCTTCAGTCTCATACCCTCCAAGGGCCTCGTACGGTTGCTCTCCTTGCATGTAATCTGGCCCTTGAGCTTTATTATTTTAAATTATTCTTCCCTTACACAAGTCAAAATCTGGAGTTCCCCTTGCAGCTGGTTTAGATCAAGAATGAGAGATAGAAATAACTTCCTACAATTCAAGGGTGATTGTGTGAGATCTGAAAATAGAGATTGGTGCTAGTGGAAAAAAGCCAGCAACTCACTGCTTTAAATGCTGAAGCATCTAATTATAATTAGAGGGGAAAACTAAGTTAGGTGTCAGAATGTGTTCAGTATTTCTTTTTGTTGGTACTAAGGCAGGAAAAAAGGTGTTGTCTTACATGATGATGGGAGAATCAGGAGTAGTATGTGGTATTTGTTTTCTAAAGAAAATAGGATTTGAATGTAAATGTCTCCCTAGAAGGCAACACTAATTATGGGGCTCCTTGGAAGAGGAGTTCAGGAAAGCTTTGCTAATTGTTTGAATGCTGTTCATGTCGGAATCAGCATTTTAAGCCATTCTTACCTTTCCATCATTGGTAAAGCACTCCAAACCTCCTGATGAAATGACTCATTTACTGAAGGTGCTTAGAGGTTGCCTGTATCCTACTGAGATCATTTATGCAGCCCATGGTAGCATTATCTTTGGGGATGCTGAAGGCACGTAATCTGATTGTGGGTGGTGGGAGGGTCAGGTTCCCTCTCTTTTCCCTGGAGGAGGTGTCAGCTGGGAGAAGGTTGCCAAAGGTCCAGTTGATCGGCTTCTCAGCCCGCTGCAATGAGGTGCCTGTGGGAAGGTGAGGAGAGAGCGGGTGGAGGACAGGATCAGCTGGTTCTGCCATGCCTGCTGAGCCAGTGAGGCTCGGATCTGCTGCTCCAAGGCCCTGTGGCTTCGGAGTGTAAGCGCATGAGGCATCTGCTGAGGCAAGCACAGGCATGGCAGCACTGGCAGCGGGCACTGTGGCACGGCTCCGCCTAGCTGAGGTTGGACCCTGCCAGCTGTAGTGTCTCCAAAACATGAGGAAAGCTAGCCACCCTCCAGGGGAACTTCCTTCCTTGTACTTCCTCTTGCCCTTGTAATGGTGTAAGTACAAAATACCATCCCTATGCAGTCTTGGCCTTGAGAGACAGCAGAGGTTGAGGTTGTACCTGGTTATCCGTGTTCCTGCAGAAGTGAGCTCTTATTCTGCTAAGCACCTGAGCAAGTAACAGTCCCAACCTACTCTTAATCAATTAATCCATTTTATATTTTTTTCCCTGTAAAATAAACCAGGTGGCTTGATTCCCAGTTGCTTGGCTTTGATCATTAAACTATATGCCTTTTCAGACATATGAGTCTGAGTACCGTGTGATAGGCAAGCCAAAGTGGATCAATGGAGCTGTGTGTTTTCTTAAAGTCTCCTTTAAGTTGTAGAATAAAACACAGCTTATTTTGAATTGAAGGAAAAAATATATTTCTCCTTAACAGCTATGAATAGAATTGGTTGAGCATGGGTTTTGCTTCCAAAAGCACTCCTTCTGTTCTTAATACTTTCGCCAGTTTCACGTGGAACTTCCTGAATTTCTCTCTCAGTATATATATAATATAATATATGTGTGGTACTGAAATGTGGCTAGAGTATTATCTTTAATCAAGGTTAGCATGGATGCCTTCATGAAATTATTGTAACACACTTGCTTTGCATGAAAAGCTTATTCTTGTTCCATTATTCAATGGGCATGTATGCAGCACTAAAATATTGCATCTCTCTGTCTAGACATCAAAATATCAGATTTGGACACCTCATGCAAACACTGAAGTTTTAGAATGAGCTCAACACTATCTGTCCGATAAGTTGGTGATCTCTTCTTCTGTCTGGTTTACCTTTCCCAAGCAGGGAGTTAGATCCTTTGATCTCAAAGTGAAACTGCTTTCCTACTGTGTGCCTACCTTCCCCCAGGAAGGGAAAGTATTGTCAGTAGAGCAGCCATTACATAATACCCTGTGGAGAAAATACTGGAGGTGGCACATTTTTCAGTAATCTGAAATTAATTAATCAGGACATGTTCCTTTGCCAGTGATTTCCATGAAAAAACTTGTTGGCATAAGGAACTTGATGCATCATGTCACTTTATCCCTGTCTCTCCCTCCCTGTATGTATTAAATTTCTTACAAACAGGTGAAGTGATCTGAGTGAGATTAGCCAGTGTTCCAAGTTTGCTAAACAAAGAACTGGAAACAACAGGAGTGCTTTCAAGTGATGGTGATGACGGCTGGTGTAAATTTGGGATCAAAGCTAGTCTCATGCTTAAAAAAAAAAAAAAAGGTTTAATTATTATTCTGAAAGAAAGAGAAATGGAAAAGGATACCTATTCTGGCATGCCCAAGATAATTAAATTAGATTCAAGCATACTTGCATGCCCATTAGGAAGTATTTCACTAGCTTAGAGCACAGCAGGTGGTTCCTCATGTCTTCTAAGTCACTACCTTTGGATGTCTGCGCTTTGACAATATATTTTGAGAGAATAGCACTGACAAATGTAATACATTTCAGCAGCATCTAGGTCTCTGAAAATTGTAGTCATTCCGTCGTGTCTTTTATTCCCTGTTAAACCAGCCCATTTCACTTCNATTGTGCCTTTTATTCCCTGTGGTCTTCCCCTGTGTTAAACCAGCCCATTTCACTTCAGCTACCAAGTACCCCTTTCTCTGTGAACAGACAGACGTACTCAGTTGCTGGTGTCTTGCAAAGCCGTATAGCAGCAGTGCATCTGCTTTAATAAAAGCAGCATGCCTTAAGTCCAGGAATTTTTTCAGGAAGCACGTGATTTTGATGAAGGACTGTAAATTACTGTCCAAAGCAAAGAAGGCCTTGATGTACACTCTACCATGGAGTGGTCCAGTAGGACTGCATGGAGGAGGTCTGTGGAAAGTCAGTAGAGCATCTCTCCCTCTGCAGATGTTGTCTCATCATTGTTTCAAATGAATTTCATGTATTACTTTAAGAATATCATTTCTTATTTAGGTAGGATAACATAGTATCTATTTAGGAAGTTCACATGCCAGCAGCAGCCCTGTGATCAGAAATAGGTCCTTGCTGTGAAGTATTGCTGCTGTGGTGGTAAAATCCTGTGCAGAACTGCCAATAATATGGATGGTAATTGATATCTTGTGTAAAGCCTAAGAACAGCTAGGAAGGAGGTGATGCTGTTACTCATGAGTAAGTTATTTTCCCTACATATTGTTTAAAGTCAGTTGTCAGAATTTCTGCTTGAAGTAATTAGATCAGGAAAGCAAGTACATGTCCTCAGGAAACAAACCAGTTCAGAGACTTGTGAAGAGAAGTGCAAACCTTGTTTATACCTTGGCCTTTTCCTTTACGTTGAACTACCCCAGTGTCCATTAGATTTACCCATCAGCCACTCTAACCTTTTTGACATCAAAATCTGACACAATTTTTTATATTTTCTTTTTAGGTGTTGAGCTCTCATCAGGCAAGAGCTGATTTTCTCATCTTAGACAATACTTGGGTTTCCTTCAGCAGGCAGTCATCCACCATTAGGATGCTGGATGCCCTTTATCAGGCTTCAGCTGTGTTAAGAGCACAAGTCCTGCCTTTCCACCGTGTTCTTTTCAGTGCTTTGACCTGCTCAAACCCTCTGTTTCCTATTGTATTTACCTTGAGGCCAGGCTCTGTTCTTAACCAGGTCAAAGGACTTTAGTATTACTAACTTTAAGAAGGCAATACATACAAGATTTCTCTTTCTAGAGATTATTTTGTGGAAGTTGTGTTGTTAGTTTTTGTATGCCCACCGAACTATTGTTTATTTTTTTGTCGATTGAATTAATACTTCCAAGCTTGCTTTTCCTTGTGACTTAGTGAGAAATGAAATATCACAATATGCATTCAGAGTAAGAATTAGTAATTTTGTCTCACTAATCCCTGAGCTCTCAAAACTTTTCACACAGATGGCATGAAATGTATTGCCAAAGCCCATGCATTATAGCTGTGTGATGTAAATTATTTAATTGAACTCTGACTACTTGTTAACCAAACCATAAACCTTACCTCACACACGACGTACACATATGGATTACGATAAACCCTTCTATAAGTAGTAATAAATGAAAAAGGATTCCCATAGATGTTGAAGGAAAAATTATAAAAATATACTGCTCATACTGTTTAGAAACATGACAATCAATTGCTATTAGTGTACCTTATTGAATATAAATCCAACCTGAGGTGACCTGCTAAGTGGATGAGGAAAAGGCTGTGGGTGTGTCTACCTGGACTTCAGTAAAACCTTTGACACTGTCTTCCACGGTATTCTCCTGCAGGAGCTGTCAGCCCACAGCTTGGACAGGTGCACCCTTCACTGGGTTAAGAACTGGCTGGACGGCCAGGCCCAGAGAGTGGTGGTGAGTGGTGCCACTTCCAGTTGGTGGCCAGTCACCAGTGGTGTGCCCCAGGGATCCGTGTTGGGCCCAGCCCTGTTTAATATCTTCAGTGATGGTCTGGATGAAGGGATCGAGTCTACCATTAGCAGATTTGCAGATGACACCGAGTTGGGAGGGAGTGTCCATCTGCTGGAGGGAAGGAGGGACCTGGACAGGCTGGATCGATGGGCTGAGTCCAACGATATGAGGTTTAACAAGACCAAGTGCTGGGTCCTGCACTTTGGCCACAATAACCCCAGGCAGCACTACAGGCTGGGCGCAGAGAGGCTGGACAGTGGACAGGCAGAAAGGGACCTGGAGGTACTGATTGGCAGCAGCTGAGCATGAGCCAACAGTGTGCCCAGGTGGCCAAGAAGGTCAGTGGCATCCTGGCCTCTATCAGGAATAGTGTGGCCAGCAGGACCAGGGCAGGTAAGGCCACACCTTGAGCACTCTGACCAGTTCTGGGCTCCTCAATTTAGGAAGGATGTTGACCTGCTGGAGTGTGTCTAGAGAAGGTCAACAGGGCTGGTGAAGGGTCTCAAACACAAGTCCTATGAGGAGCACCTGAGGGAGCTGGGGTGGTTTAGTCTGGAGAAGAGGAGGCTCAGGGATGACACTTATCACTCTTTACAATCACCTGAAAGAAGGCTGTATCCAGGTGGGCATTTGTCTCTTCTCCCACATAACAAGTGAAAGGACAAGAGGACACAGTCTTAGGCTTTGCCAGAGAAGGTTTAGGCTGGACGGTAGGAAGAATTTATTCACAGGAAGGGTGATTGGGCTTTGGAATGGGCTGCCCAGGGAGGTGGTGGAGTCACCATCCCGGGATGTGTTTAAGGAAAGACTGGACATCAGTGCCAAGTTGTGGTTGACAGGGTGGTGTTAGGTCAGAGGTTGGACTCAATCTCAAAGATCTTTTCTAGCCTTTCTGATCCTGTGATTCTCATGAGAAGCAGTTGAGGGTGTTTAGCCTGGAGCAGAGGAGGCTCAGGGATGACCTGATCACTCTCCACAACTACCTGAAAGAAGGTTGTAGCAAGGTGGATGTTGGTCTCTTTTCACAGAACCACAAAATGGTTGCAATTGGAAGGGACTTCTTGAGGTCATCTAATCCAACCCTCCTGCTAAAGCAGGTTAGCATAGAGCAAAGTTTCACAGGTTTGTGTCCAAGAGGGTTTTGAATATCTACAAAGAATGAGACTCTACAACCCCTCTACTTCTATCTCTCGTCCTCTATTTTTCCCAAGAAACAAGTGGTAGGATGAGAAGAAGTGACCTCACGTTGCACCAGGGTAGGTTTAGATTGGTTGCTAGAAAAAAATTATTCCCCAAAAAGGTTGTCAGGCTTTGGAATGGGCTGCCCTGGGAAGTGCTTGAGCCACCACCCTTGAAGGTGTAGATGTGGCACTTAGGGACATGATTTAGTGGTGGACTTGGCAGTGCTGGCTTAATGGTTGGGCTAGATCTCAAAGGTCTTTTTCAGCCTAAATGACTCTATTATTCTAAGGTAATGGTATCTCAATAGCGACCTCTTTTGTGTTTTTTCTCATTTAAAGAAATGAGATCTGATACTCTCTCACTTGTGTAATCTGATTGGTTTGTACTTCTGTATTAAAAAGATGAAAGTACAATAAGAATATACTTCTGTGAGAGGATAGCTGTGTTAGCCTGTTACATAACTGACCCTGCAGCAAATGCAATGAGCAATTCAGAAAAAGTGGTGAATATAAGTTATAGGCCTCTGTGTATGGCAAGGTACCGTTTTCATACATCAAGTGAACAGTTGCTGAACATACAGACTTAAGCTTGTTTGCTGAACAGTTTGTTTGAAATAGCTGTTTCTTTACTTTTTGACAGGTAAGGTAATAAAACCTGAGAACATTATACAGGAATCCCGCTATGAAGTATGAATTAAAGGAGAACTGGAGCTGGACTTTTTATAACCTTTGGATAATTGCTTTCAAAACCAGAGAAGCTTTTAATTCATATTACTCAGTGAAGACTAATGTCACAAACATCTATCCTTTATTGGACTATGGTATTGGATACTGTGGATTACCTTTACACAGAGATGTAATTTGTCCTGAAAATTCTTCTCTTTCTATAGCTACAGTGCTTTGTCTCTAGATGTACTGTTCTGCCTTCTTCTCCAACAATGTAACCTCGTAATGTTTTCAGTTCATTACCTGACTTCAGCTATCCTACCACATAGCTAGAAGGCTGCTGTTGATAAAGAAAGAGAAATGTAATAGCAATTACAGTGTTGACACAAAGTAAATGAAGGGCACAGTCATCTAGAAAATGGAGTCAAGTAATAGCAAGAGGATTAGAAAACAGTGGGACATCCAGTCCTCAGAGCTCCCATGAGACTGTTTCTCCTAAAACTACTTGGAGAGATGAGCGCTTGCTTCCAGCCATGTTCACGAGGATTTTTATGAATGCTTAAAATGCCGTTATGGAGGAAGTTAATCTGAAAACATAAATAGTTTATGAAATAAAAATAGAAGAATAAAATGCAGATTCAAAAAAAAGAACCTGCCAGAATCACTCAGATACAAGGCAGACTATATTTAAAGCAATATGAATATTTCTTTAAGGTGAGAATTGACTTATATTCTCTCCTGCTGTCCTTGACTGAAGGATATTTATATCTCACGAAGTATTTAAAAGATAAACAGAACAAATGCAAGAAAATAGTTTTTTAAATCCACCTGTAATGTGTTCTCATTCTGTAGGCTGAAAGGGGATAAAATTTAGAGTATGCCAGACTTTTTGACTGTGCAGCTTTGTTCCAGCAAAATAGAGTTAGAGATGGATATTTCAAAGCATAAAATATGTATATTCTCCTTAGCCTTTTTATTGAAACTCTTCTTTAGTTAGTGGGTCAACAAGCCTGTTACAGAGTTTCTAAGACTTGAGGATGAAAATTCAATTTTTTTTTTTTAACCCATTTTTTTATTGTTTGGTGTTTCTCTGTAATGTTGCTTTCAAGAAATGTTGAATACATTTCCAGAATCGGCACCTCAGAGAATCTGATATCTACAGTGCTGAAGCTAAACTAGGTTTCATAGAGAAATGAGTCTGATGCCTTAGTAAGTGAGAATGTGTGCATGGTTACAATTGGATGCTGTCACAGGACAGCTAGGAAGGTCTGGTGTCCCTGGACAAGAAAGTGACCCAAAATACAGAGTGTGGTTGATTAAGATGCATCACCTTCTTCCCAAGATTTTTTGGTATCTTTTTGGTTTTTTCCCCTCTTTTATTTAGTCTCAGTGCTGTATCACTGTAAGTAAATAATTCCTTACAGAGGGAGAAAGTCTGCTGATAGAGGCCACAGTCAGTTTCTCTTAACTGCGGTATAAAGTAGATTCTCTGGAGAAATTTCTTGTGTTATTGTGAAGCTTCTAGAACTCATAAAATAGCTCCAATAGCTCTAGGTTCCCAAAATAGCTCTACTGTGAGACTGCAAGGTATTTGTTTGTTTTGTGGGCTAAGTGCCAGATTATTTCCGCATAGAAACGCATTTCAAGAAAAACTTCACAGGCTTTCTTAGCCCTCGCAGGACATTCTGTGTAAGAGTGCAATCTGCTCTCTCTCCACATTCCTTAAAAATGCTTATGATTGACAGTGAATTTATTTGCTGAATTTAGCGGAAATAATTTGCTTTTCCTAAAAAGGAGTGATCATGTATTTCTCAAAGGACAAGCCCATCAGGTACAGAGAGAGCGATCACTTTCCACAGCTTGGATTGTCATCTTTTCCTGGTAGTTCTGTGCCAGGGAGACTTGTTAATACACTGTTGTACAGTTGCTTGACTGCAGCTCACTGAAGCTTTGTTTTGACTCTTTGGCTCTGTGTGCTGAGTTATCTGCAAGTTGTGTAAAATCAAGATCACATTTGCTGGTTGAGTTGACCGACACTGGGCTTTGGGACTGTCTAAGCATCAGGAAGCATAGATGCCACTCACCAGCAAAGAACTGTGTGGCACTTAGGTTTTAATGGGGGGAAAAACCAAGCTGGCAAAGGCTGGCTTCAGTTACCATTTTGAGGTGATACTTCTGAGTAACAAATGTAAAGTTGTGTATTATGCACATTTTGATTTAGTCCATAATATAATGCTGTTTTCAGGTTTTTTGCATTTTTCAGTGCTAGTAATCTTTGACACATCTTTGGGGATTGGCCCTTTTTAAATACAAATTATCTCGCAGGAAAGATAAAATTGCCTATTGTAAAAACCTTCTTTCTGAATTAGTTGTTTCCTGTTCTGGTAGCAGTCACTTTGTGAGCATTTTTTTTTTTCTTTTTAAATCTGAGGGGGAACTCTTGTTAATACTAAATCTTGTAATAAAAAGTCTGAAAAGAGTGTGAAGTTTTGTTTCTTAGGAGGGCATAGCCTGTGTCATCAGAAAACCACTGTTCATTGGATCCTTTGCTGACTGTGGAGCCATTTCTGAAGCTTCCCTCCTTCTGGGGACTGACTGTCAGGTGTAGTAAAGCATTGAAAGGGAAACCTCTCAAAGAGAGGAGGCAGCAAAGGTGGTGGTTTAAGTGGTGTTTAATTCTGTTTAATTTGCAACAGAAGTACATTTTGTGCAGTGGCCTTTGTCCCTGCTGTGCATACAGTAGTGACTGGTGCTTAGTGCAGATATAGAAAGATTTGTATAGTTATGGTTGTCAAAGCTCAGAAAGTTCCTCCTGGGGTTTGCAGACCCTGCTTCAACCATGACACAGCCAGAGAATAATGAGTCAGGAGTTGTTGAGGATGGGTTGATTTATGAGTGGGGAGTTTTTTATCAAAAATCCACCATGTGCTATTTTTTTTGTGCTTCATGTGAAGACTAAGTTTTGTGCTAGTACCTCAGTACCTTGTATCTGCTTTTATCCATTGAGTAGGTTGATGCTTTTACATATTTTATATTATTAGTTTCTAAGAGGTGTGCCAGCTGTGCCTGTAAAAAGTTTTCTGTAGTGATACTGTGAAAGAAGAAATTATTCAAAAGATGGAATGACAACAAAACAGGTTTTTTACAGTAGTGAAAGAAACAGTGAGCTGTGAAGATATGAGGAAGGGGACACAGTGACAGTTGATCACCTAAATTGGGAATATCCAATCCTGCTTTTAAAAATTAGCTAGTTACCCTAGATAACCAAGTTCACCTCTCTGTAATTGTTTGTGTTGAAGTACAGTGAAGTATATAATTGGTCTTATGCCATGCAGTCATCAAATTCTTTCATTCCAACAAATTCAGTGAAAAGCAGAGTATACAGAAATCATCAATATTAAAAGCTTTTTATCACTTTTTTTTTTTTTTTTTTTGTCTGGAATGGGAAAGGAATTAAGGTCCAGACTATGGAAATTGCACTGTGAATTTTCTAAACAAATGTTATTCATAAAATGAAAATATCTGAAACCAATTTGGATATCTGGATTATCTTATTCAAAAAAAAAAATCCTTTAGAAATTGGGATATAATAATATGTAAGAGGAGATTTGAATCATAAATTTAAAAAGTCTGTTTTCATAAAATATGGTACTTCGTTCTGTGTTTTTAAAAAAATCTCTAGGTATGGCAGTTTTGAGGTTTACGCTTTCATCCTAGTATAAGCCTAAGCCACTCTCTGATCAAGTAGTTTGCCAAATATAATTATGTCTCCATAATATTCTGGATCTGTGCCTGATCTCTTCTTCACATTTGACTCCTGATTTTTACAGAGATTGACATCAAGAGGTGTTTTTGAAGTACAGGAATGTAACTGATACCCAAATTTCTTCTTTATATGCTGTTGACATCCATGTGAAGGGCCTATTTCAGTAAGTTATCATCTGAGACATTAGGTTCTTCAGCCTGTATTTGGGCACCTAAGTAAATACCGTGCCTCTCTATACCATCAAGGGTTCATTAGGTTTCAGTGTTTCTGTTAGCAAGCATTCAGATTTGGGACTTGTTTATGATCTAAGATACTCAACTGCAGAGTGTTGTCCTTGGAAAATCTTTTACTCAGCTTGCTATGTGCAAGTCCAGCAACAGACTGTTCAAGATATGCATCAGCCTGAGATTGTAACTAATTCAACTAATCAACTGCTAAAGAATGAAATTGGTTAAATGACTGTTTTAGCTAAAGAATTGCCGTTTGTTACAAAAGGTGAATGGAGTATTTTGCTACACATTATACTTAGACTATGAAAAGTTGACCCTGTTGACCCTACTGTAATTTGGTGACCTCGGAAACGACATGAAAGTTCTTCATGTCTTTCTAAAGCTCTTATAAATACACTCTGCAATTGACTAATTCTGTTTTTTCCCCCTCACAACATTAGGAAATTAGAAAATGATTCAACACACTGGACAATGCAGTTATAGAAGGTGTTTATATTCTTTGGGGATTTTTTGTGTTGTTTTTTGTTGTTGTTGGGATGTTGGGTTTTTATTTGCTGTTATGTGTGTTTATCCTAACAAAGCATTCTTCAAGAATACCATAAGCATTGTTTCTCCTGACCTTGGAAAGTCCTCTTTTATATCTGCCTGCATCCTTTTGCCTTCATCACCCAGTACCTCATACTCAACCCAAAATAATCACTCATTTGAGTGCTTTTAGTTTTAAAAGCTCAAGTGATGTTGATTGAGAAAATAAACTTTCAAGTATAATTTCAGTCTAGCATATTCTTCCAGACATTCAAACTGAAGTGTTAGTATTTAAATTGAAAGTGACAAGGAAAGTATTGCTTTGTAACACTTATGAATAAATTACCACTATGGTAACACAACAAACTAGAGATGAAGGAAAGCGTTCATTTACATTTCAGTAGTTGGAAGTTCTATATTTTTGTGGTTGCTTCGTGTGCCAGAAATGTACCTTTTAATTTACTCTTAAGTAAACGAAGATGAGTGGAGATTTTTTTCACCACCAATTTTTACTAATTTCTGATGAGCATGGTTAAGTTTGAATCATGGACTTGTTACTTGCTGGGCTAATCAATACATAAAATCACTTGCAAAATCAGAAAGTAATTATGTGGGGTTAGAATATGGAAGCAAAATAAAGTAATGAAGTTAAGAAGCTGTTTGAAGATTAAAGCTGCAGATTAAACATTCATGAATAAATTATCAAAGGGTTTATCAAATGGCCTAACCTTGGAAAAAGCTTGACAACACTCTTATGTCTGTTTTTCTTGTCTGTCTAGAATGCTTGCTTTATATAACTGCAAAAAGACCTTCTTGTTCAAGAGAAATCATTTAGTTTAAAAACGTTCTTTCTCCACAAGTGATTTCTGTCATTTAAAGGAAGTTTTTGTTTGTAAGAGCATACACCTGGCATGTTTTCAGATGTGAGGCACAGGGCTCTGCATTTTCTTATAAGATTTTTTGTTGTCAGCCTTTCCAAAACAGAATGTGATGTTTGTGCATTACATTGCAGACTTCATTTGCTTGGTTTTTTATGAGGTAATTTAAATAGAGCTTTTTCTTTTCTTTTCTTTTTTCCTCCTGGTTTCTTAATTCTTATAGGAACTTTCCTGAAGCAGTTCTCAGTCTTCGTATAACTATAGTTAGTAATGCACTGAGTTGCTGGGCACTGAAGTAGTCCTGGGAGGTCGGTGAGGTGGCCACTGGGAGAGAATCACAGCCCATGTTGGCATATAATCTATAATGTGTTTATTTGGCAAGGCAGATTCAGTAGGTACAGCAATTCCCATTCTACAAACAGGCATGTATCTCAAATTAGAGCTTCAGTCCTACGCTTCAGACCTGCTCTGTGGTGGGGGAGTGGGATACTCGCTCAGCCAGGCAACATGCAAGGTGTGTGGATCACAGCTCAGCTACTGCGTGTAGCTGTTGTCCTCATCAGCCTGCAGCTCCTACGAGGTATCTGCAACCCAGGTATCACATTTCTCCCCTCTGACTGCTCTGCCTGTCCTGGGACTACTGTCTTAATTTTTTATTGCTCTCTGCATTAGATCATTGGCACAGTCATATAGATAGCCCCAGGCCAATCTCTCTGACTTCCTCCTTCCTTGGGGCTAATTAGTGGTTGCTGCTGTGGTTTTTATCACCCTCTGGCTGCCCGCCTGTATATGATATAAGAAATGTTCCCTTTGTTACCCAGCACATGCTGGATTAATCTAGTCAGTCTGAGCTGGACAGGCTTAGTTAGGTCTCATTTTTTTAAGCAGTGCCTTGGGTACATTACACCAGGTTTTGGGTGTTATGTAAATGAGAATTCTGGGCAGAGTATTAACTAGAGAGGCTAATGGTAGCCCCACAGTAAGGTGTTGTTTGCAGCCACCCATTTGGTGGTACAGGTGACCTGTGGTTATGAATATTGCAATAAAGGGAGTATTCTGAACTACCCATCAGTGGTTCTGATCTCCCCATCCCATCCATGCCAGCCTCTCTGTCCTCATATGGAAAGAAGCCCCAGAGCTCACGTAATTGAGTGGTTAGAAATCGGATTTTCAGAGGTGTTTTGTAGAAGCCTTTTTCTTCTCAAATATCTTTGTCTGAAATATAGTACTTCCCCAGTGATTGAGTTCTGGCAGGATGAAAGGATGCCTAAAAAGATATTCTTTTATTTTAAGGCTGACACTGAAAGCTGGTTTTGTGTTTCTCGGTGAGTTGGATAAATTTTGAGGGATTTTTAGTGATTTAAAGTTTATTCTTTTGAGGCAAGCAGCAACTGTAAATTGGCTGAAGAACCTGCAGAACATCAAAGAGCAATAGTTACTAACTCAGTGGCACCTGGCTGAAATCCTTTCTAGAAAGTAAGACAGTGCCTTTCAGAGCTCACTACCCAGCCCATAAAGTCAGTTTCTCAGGAACCTTCTTGCTTGCAGGCAGAGACTTAGTTCATTTGTTCTAAGTCTATAATAATGATCTGAACACCACAGTATGCCTATCTTTTTCCTAACCCAATATAATACAGAGTTCGTGTATAAATACTGAAGTATATGGTTTTATGGTAGAGAAGCATTCGTACATATTTCTACTGATTCTCAGGTTTTTGAGACTTAAAATGATTTAGGAAAAAGGTGTAGGAGTTGTCTGAACTTTTTGCAGAAGTACCAATGCAGCAAGTGTCAGAAATCTTGCAGTTCATGTTCAAGAAAACATTTCTTTAAAACTGGTGGAAACTTCTCTAGAATAAAACTGACTTTAGAAAGAGACAGAAATGCTGTTTCAGATTCAGAGGGGAATTCTCAAATTCATGAGCAGATTTTTTTTTTTCTCAGTACAGTAATGTATTAAGAGAAGAGAGAAAATTCACACTTTTGGTTTTAGTGGAGCTCTGTATCCAGCTCCTGCAATCCTTGTGTGTAGGCCTATATAAATGTTTTCCTTTACTTCCTTTGAGATGCTGAGGAGGCAAAGTACAGAAGAGGGCCTCTAGGTCCTAACCACACATCCTGTACATGACAAATGAGCAGCACTTAGGCTATTTCCATTTAGTCTGGAGTCCTGTCCTGCACCTGTGCAAATGATAGCTTGGGAGGTGGATCCGGAGTAATGCACTGGGTCAGCACGTGGCAGTGGATCACACTGGTATTACTGAGGCAGCATGTCTGGGTGTTTTGCAACACTTTTGTCTGCACTGATGGTTCAATTTAGAGATACCAGTTCAAATTCTTTGCAGTGTTGTAAAGCTTTAAAAGTGACGAAAGTTTTGAGTAGTCCTGAGGGACCATATTGACTCCATCTATGGGACTCATACACTGAAAGGTTTCATAGAATTTGAGAATAATGCCCACAGCATGAATCACTAGTGCCATTGCTGAGTTGCTGGGATCCAGCCATGATTCCTGCATTTCTTGAATGTCGCTACTACATCAGCTTCTCAGGACATTTTGTCCAAACACCAGGAGGTTGACAGACAGGCCCATGTTTGGGCTGCAGCATTACTTACACTCTGATGCTGTCAGTGATGAAACTGTATAGCGTGGACTTGGAGCTGACTGTAGGTGACAGCAGGTGTTCCATTACTCACCGTCTGATAACCCTTTTCTTGCCTCAACCCCTGCTGGCCAACACAATGCAACATACTGTGCCACTGGACCTGTGATTGAATCTCTTTGTGGCACTCAGATAATGCTCTGTAGGTGCCTGAGAAATGCTAGTGGGGCTTTTTACTAGCTCCTTAAAAGATCCATGAAGATCTTGTGATTTTCTGTACTGTTTTGCTAAAACTGGATTCCCGAGTGTGGAGCAGCAGATGATGATGAACTAGTCATAGTTGGCTCTTTTACAATATTTTGATCAAATATCTCAAGCTGCTTGTCATCATATTTACCAGCATCATCCAGAGTTTGGGATGGTTGTACCTGAGGTTTTACCAGCAGCCTAGAATCAGAAAGTACAAATAAGTTTAGGATCTGTAATTGTCTCCTTCCATGATATTCTGGTCTCAGTGTGTGCTAACATCACATTACATGGATGGTCTGCAATGAAGACTTCGTAAAGGTAGCCCACTTAGCAATTTTTAGGGCTTATTGGTGCTGCACTCTGCAGACCTTTGCAAAAGCAGAGGAGGTGGCCTCATGTCTCATTGTGAACATCTCTCAGGTGATTTTAATGCCTGACACTGAACCCCTGTGAGCAGGGTCTGTAGTGGAAAGTTATCCCTTTAGGTATTTCAAAATATTGCCAACCTCTTATGTGTTTACCTGTGGAATAACTGTTTCAAAGCTGTTTGTAGTTAGTTGTATTTGTAGAAACGTGTATTTATTTCTAAAAACATATTCATAATGAAGTCATTTTGGCGGGTTTTTTATGGCTGCACATAATTATTTTCTTTTCTATACAACATGCATCTGGTATGGTCTCAACATTTATTAATTTTTCCATAGTGAATCATACTTAAACAGTGGGTTTTGGTTGGACTGGGAGGCACAGAGTGGATTATTTCTTGCTCTTTAACCAGGACTGTTTTCTAGACTACTCTGCATTGGTTATTTTCCCCATTTTGTGAACCAGACAAGGTGCTGTATCTTTCATAGAATCATTTTGGTTAAAAGGAACCTTGAAAAATTATCTAGTTCAACCCCCCTGCCATGTGCAGGGACGTCTTGCAAGAGCAAGAGACCTTCCACTTGGCCTTGTTGAACCTCGTGAGGTTCCCAAGGGCCCACTTCACAAGTCCGTCCGGGTCCCTGTGGATGGTATCCGTCCCTCAGGCGTCTCAGTCGCACCGCTGCGCTCGGTGTCACCTGCAGACTTGCCGAGGGTGCTCTCAATCCCACTGTGTGTGTTACTGATGAAGACGTGGCAACCAACTACTTAATGTTCACAGTCCTTCTGTCTGTCGTAGAGAGTATTACAAACCTTATTCTGAGACTGTAAGTTCAAGTATGTAAATGGGCCATTATATTTTATTTGTGGTACCACAGGTATTGTATTTTGTTAGTGTTGCATTAATAAGAGTAAGACTTGGGAAAACATCTTGGATCACACTGCATTATGTGGTGGCTGAGTAACAAGAAGATATTTGGAAGCCAGAAGGCTTCTCTCCACTTGTGAATACAACTGGGAACTATTGCTGAGATTGACTTTTGTCTACAGTTTCAAAGTTTAAAAGTCTTTTGCGCTTGGATTATGTGATCCTTGATCTAATAAATGAGGTGGGATCCTATTGAGGGGCCTGTTAAACTTAATGTGCCATTCTACTTGCATGCTACTGTTGCTGTTTTGTCAAGAGCATTGGCTGTTCATATCTTGATTTTCTCAAATGCTGTAATAGTCTGTAAGTTTGCTCAGCACCTGTTCAGGATAAAGTGCTGGCAGGGTGCACAACAGAAATTGCTTTATAATGTGACCTATGAAAAAGGCTGTAGAAACACATTACAGTGCTTTGAAATTGGCACAGTCCTATGCCATTCCAGCTTGCTTCCAAGAAAAAAAATACCATTGACTCTGGCAAGATAATGTGCCCAGATATGAAATCCATCACCTTAAACAATGAGAAGCTGACATAGCATTGTAATTGTACCAGTGTGGGCTTTGTGCCCAGCCGCAGATGTCTCTAGAGTTCATTGCTTTAGACAGGAATAAAATCCCAGTCTGCACGTTTGCACGTGGCTGTTGCAGAGTTGGCCTGAACGCCTGAAGAAGGGAGCTGGCTATTAAGGAAACAGTTATGCCTCCTGTAGCGGTGATGTTAAGGCACTAATGTGAAAACATGCATGCCTATCTGGGCTGATACAAACTATTGCTCTGGAGCAGGTGATGTTTAGGTGTGGCCTTTTAAAGCTCTTGCACTGCTTGGTAATTGATCACTCTCATCAGCAGTAGTGAGTTTTGAGAAGTAGATCTTTGACCTTGAAATAATTGAAAAATGTCTTAAAAAGGATTTTAATGTAGAAAAAAGAAACGCTGCACATACTGGTTGATTTTTTTTTTTTTTTTGGTTGATTGGTTTTAAACTTTGAAGTTTTCATTTAGATTCCTTAAATACTAGTATATATTTCTTAATCCTCTCATTACCAGGTTGGACTTGAAACCTATCCTAGGGACTTCTGTGTTGTCTGCTGTGATAGAGTGGAAATTGTACATTTTCATTTCAGAAGTACACACAATACTGTGAGGAGATTAAATATTTGCAGGCTTGAAATGTGGAGTAATGTATTAATAGTATGAACATTCTAGATACATAGGTGTTGATCTTGCACGGACAGAAACAGTAATAAACATTGTCAAGTAATGTTGTTCTCATACATGATAACCCTATTAAAGAAACATTTCAGATTCAGTTTATTGTCATTTGTGAATACAGAACATTTAATCTCTTCCCTAATGTAATAGCTTGTATATTAAAAGAAGTAAATCCACACTGGCATATAGAAAGTGGGTTGTATGCTTTTAAGGTTTCTTGACTAAGATTTTGCAGTAGATGGCTGATCTAAGAACTGATAGTAAATACCCTGTCTTCATATGCAAAGCATAGCAAGTGTAAATACTGCATGATGCACGTTTTAATTTTGGCTTTTAGCTTCTATATTTTTCCAGTTCATACCATGCAGTGATGATGTGATCCTGAGAGCCAAAATGAGTGACTCCTGATAGGAGGAAAAGAACAAATTAGTGCAAAGACATTAGATTAGAAAAGTTTCAGAATAGTCACATATGCAACAGGATTCCAAAATAAGTACCATTTCCATTCTTGATCTCTTTAGGCTTTGAAACTGAGTTTTTGTGTTGTCTGAGAAAGTAGTTTGAACTCCTTTAAGAGTTTTTGATGTCATCCTTAGAATGCTTTGTTACTGTGCTGAGGTGAGGATAAGAAAATAATGGTTGTGTGCTTGTCAGATTTTAATTACTTTAATAAAAAACCCCAACAAACAACTACTAATTTCCAACATTACATATTATGTCCTTTTATCAAAAATACCCATTCTTCAGGCAGGTATTAACTGAAGGAAGTTTTCATCTTAGGGTATGGCAATTAAGAAGGCAAATTGACAATTGCTTGTGATGTTCTGCGAAGTGTGAACACGGGTTAAGAAGGTTGCAACTCTCAACCTGATTTTTTTTGTAATTTACATACGTGACAGCATCTTGATGTTGAAAAACTAATTATGTAAAATAGGGGTGATTCCTATGATACCCTACTTTGCTGGTATGGGATGTGTGGACAATCTCATAACAAGGAAAAAATATTGAAATAAATTTGTACAACTGGCTAGAATTTTCACTGTGTGAGTGTGCTATGAAGACTTGTCCAGATGCAGACTGAAATAACTTTGTACACAAGTTTGAAATAACTTTGTACACGAGCACACTCGCTGTGAAGACTTGTCCAGATGCAGACAGAGGTGTGCTTAGGTCTCAGGGAAAGCAAAGAAGTATCTGGAAGATGGTTCTGCCCTGAGTAGCAAGCAAAACTGAGGTAGTTCAGAAAACTGAGACTGATCCTTAATAAGAGGAGGTGTTGGCTGCAGGAGGCTGTGACGACTGTTTGGGTTTCAGAAAGAGGGTGGAACAGAAAAATACTTGCACCTTTACTGTAATAAAAGAGCATGCTGTACTCCCGTCTGCTAGTTTCTACCTTGCTCTATTTATATGGTGCAAAATTTCTTAGTGGAGCAAAGATAGTAATGTCTGAAGTTTTCAGTTCTCCATGATGTATGAAAAACATAGTGATCAAGATTTTACATTGCATGCTGAGCTAATTACTTGGGTATCAGTGCTAATTCAGGACACCTTGATTTTCTGTGTGATAGATTCACTGTCTGGGAGAACTGCACAACAGCACCGAACAAACTCTTAGAGTTGTTTATGCAGTTTAGAAGACTTTGGAAGGTAATTTCATTAATCCCCTGCTGATCTTGCAGTGAAAAATCTGTATTAGCCAGAGAATATAAATACATGAAGATTCCCAAAAGCTTCACATACCTACAATTTTACTGATGCCAGCAGACTGTTTTACATAATAAGTCTGTTTCTTCAAGCAGAATTAATAACCTGATTTCAAGTAGCTTTACCACTCCAAGCTATTCTTTCTCAAGTATTTACATAGATTATATACTTTAACATAAAAAATTGGGGATGCACACTTTCTGATTATGAAGAAAAATAATGACTTAATAGCCTTAACATCTATAGCAAAACTCTTCACAGGAAATAAGATTTTGCTATGCATGGCAATCTCATAAATGAGGCAACTACTTATGAATTTGTTGTCTTAGTGTTTCTTTTTTACATCAAACATATCTATTTTTACATTATTCTTTTTTACGTGTTGAAGGGTGAAAGCTACATTACTGTGCTTCAGAACATGAACTCAGTCTTATTTAAGATGGACGGTGTACCAGGCATTGCTAGTAGTGGTGCTACTGAGAGTAACTGGCTTTCACTTCAGGATTTTGTTCTCTGGATCTCAAGTGCTTTTAGAGGAACGCGTAACAGCCTGTGTACTAAACATGTGCTGTTTGTAATATGGTGCTGGAAAGTTTGTGGCTTGGAAGGAGAAAGGAAGAGGGGCTTATGTTCTCTGAATGTCATTGAAAAACCGCCTTTATTGAATAGCCTGAACGGGAGTAGATGTTACAGTAAAGGTCCAAGCTAACCCCATGTATTCCTTACCTTAACTGTGTTTCAGAACTGGGGGAGCTAAGGTTCAATGAAGAACACGCCTTGTCTGGAGGTCATTTTAGACAGGCTTTGGGCAAAGCTAAGGAGACTTACAAATCAAATGAACCTTTGTTATCTGGCAGTTGTCTTTGTTGAGTTTTATTTTTAGAGGGAAGTTTGCATATCTCTTGTTAGACCTTAGAAGAGGTAAAACAGAAACATGTTACTGAAAGCCTGAATAATCAAAATCAGGGTTTGATCACAGGGTGCTGGTTGCAGTTACTGATTGTTCCATAAGTGAAGAAACAATCTGTTTTGTTGGATATTGTGATAATGAGATCCCAAAAGGCAGAAAGCTTCTCTGCCTCCTCCCTTTCCCCATGAAATGTTTGGTTTTAATAGGTAATAGCCATGTGACTCAGTATCTGGGTGTCAAAGTGCTCTTCATGGGGAATTGAGCAAGAGTTTCAAGAACTTAAGAGTGAATAGGCCACCTCTATTGAACTCCTATTGAACCTCTAAGTGGCCACCCTGTTGCAGATTTGTGTGTTCCCATCCCTCGTCATGCTAAAAGCAACAATATAGGCACATGTCTGGCATCTCACCAGTAGCTGTGTGAATGTGCTTTTGCAGAGGAATTGATACAATCTTTCAAAAGGATAGATCAATAGCTAAAAGTCTACCTTTATCTAATAAGTGAATGTTGCCCTAATTTTAAACTGTTCATTCATTTGTTGCCTTTGAGTTTTCTCATGACAGTCTCTGAATCTGTCAGCTAATTCAATTAAGCTCATTTGGGCTAGAGACTCACATTCACTAATGACGAAATTTGTGGGGTTTTTTTTCTTGATGGTTTTAATTCTTAACTTGGGCAATGTGAGTTGTTTGCTCTCACCAACAGCTTCTGTAAGTATGTAAGTGAGGAGTTGCAGATAACAACACTAAAAATCCTTTGTTTCTCTGAGTTTCTTACTGTGTTACAGTAAAATTGCTAAACCTTCTAAAAATATGGTTAATATTGGCTCTGTCTCTTTTATTTGTCTGTGAGTTACCTGAAGACCTGGTAGACTCTCAGATTTGGTGTTGTGTGGACCACGGGAAGGAGCTGCCTCCCCTAGGTCTGCTAAACCTTGCTTCCTTCGCTCTATGTGTTTGTGCACTCAAACACTTTGTTGGCTGTGTTTGAAAGGCCACAGTAAACAGATGGCTTTAGAGCATCCTTTCAGTTTGGACAGGCCTTTGCTGATTGCATTCACTATCACTTTAACTAGAGTAGATATTGTAGTCTTAATTCGGCGGTGATGTTTGGGCTTTGATATTCAGCAGATGGTCATGACCTTGTACTAACATTTGAGAAATATTGCCAGACCCCCTAGCATGCTTGCTCATGAGTGGCATCGAGGAGTTAGGCTGTGCCTTTATCCAAGATAAATTATTCCAATTGCTGTCTGGCTTGCCAAGTAGGTTTATATGCAAACTATAACGTTCCAAGCATCATTGCCAAGTTAGTATTTTGTTCAGGAACATATGAGTTCATGTCACTGATTTTGGGATCTAAGTAAAGCTGTAGACTTCTTTTTTATTTTTTTTCTGCCTGAGAACTCTGCACAGATGTTTTCATAACAAGAACACTGGACACTTTTAGCATATCTGTGGCCCTTGCTAGGACACGGTTGTAACTGTGAAGGGGGTATGAGGATGACTCACTTCCTTACTCAGACAGTCCTGGAAGTTTAAACTTTAAAAGAAGATTCTTTGATTGCTGCTTAACCTTGTTGGGGGTTACAAATATAACTTCCCATTGTGTGATGAATATAGCTTTTCCCTGCCTCTAGTAAAATGCAACACTTAGTCATAGCAAAGTGCTAATGTTTAACTTGTTGTAAGTTCTACTCTCAGGATACTTAAGTACAGCACCATATAAATTTATTAACTCTGGACAGCATTTTAGACATGATACAGAGCCTAGTGCTTTTCAACATCCCATTCTTTTAAGGCTATGTTAAGTCATGCTGTCCAGTTTCACTAAGAAAGATGTTTGTAAAAACTGTTTTATTCCTTTTGCGACACACTGCATGTGTCACATCTGGGCAGGTTAAGAATATAACTCTTGCTCAAACATCTGTACAAGGAACAGCCTTCCATTATGGTCAGCTCCCTAAAGGTTCTGTTGTGGTGCTGAGAGCCAGATTTTCAATAGTTCTGCACATGTCAGACTGTGCAGCTTGACTTGTAGGTAAAAAGCCAAAATCTCATTGTTTCCAAGCTTGTTATGCATTATTGTCATTTCACTCCAACTGTTATTGCTACTTACTGGTTGTGGAAAGCTACAGTTGTTTTGTAGATAGAAGACTGAAAGCAAATTGCCCTGTTGACAGTGAGATGTTTTTCCTTTGCAACCGGCTTATGCTCATACCCACTCATATGTGAACACAATTGCAAAAGTGTGCTGCTATCTGTCAATTCAATTAGCTTGATTAAGTCCCAACTTCGACACTCTGCCAGTAGGTGTATAAAAACTTTGTTAACGTTTTTTTTCACTTTCTGAAAAGACGGTAAATCTTGCACCTAATCTTCATACATAAATAATAATAGGTTATGTGTAACTGGTGTGTTACTTATTACCTTATTTACAGGGCAGCATATGTAAACTATTACATGTTAGAGGACAGTTAGTTTTGTTAGATATTATTAAGAATATTCATTACATTGCTTTTTCTTTGAAACTGTGCCAAATCTCAAGATGCTGCCTTTAAATTCAGCACTTGTCCAATTAAAAGCCCCACAGCTTCAGGGGAAGATTTGCCTTAGACAAAGTTGATAAGGCCTTCTGGAGTTGCCTTAAAGTAGAAAGCTCTTCTGTGTGTGTACTTGACTCTGAGTGTATATTTGTGTGTCTGGCAGTCTAAAATGATAGATCAGCTCCATGTGCTTTGCTTGAGATGGAATTTTTTTACTTATTTATACTGCTAGTCCATTTTCTTTGTACAAGTAAAGGATGAGCTAATATAAATTAATATGAAGAGTCATTAGATTTTTGGAGTCTCTGTTATGTCATGAGAAAGATCTTGATAAAAGAAAAGGGCACAGGTTCCACCTGTGAAAAGGCAATAATAGAGGGGATTAAGTTCTTTAGGTTCAACGTGGGGTTACAGTTGGCTGGCAAAGTTACAGCATTGGATGGTTTCCAAGCTACCGTAGATACAGCTGGTCACAGAGAAGCAGCTGAGAGCATCCATTCTCTTGTGCTCCTTTCTGCAAGTTCTCCATATGTGGGATGTGTATTAGGGTTTACATTTATATTAGACGATTTTTGAAACTTAATAGTTGAAAAAATATAACAAAACAAGTCACTACAGTAGTATAGGAGCCTTTCATCCATTAATTCTTTAATCTTACTCTGAGCCTACAACTAGTACAACTTCCCTCTGTTATCCTTTTAAACTATGAAAGAGACACGTGCAGCAAGAATAATCCAAGTTCTGGTTATTTTGGCTTCTGCTGGAGTCTTCTTTTATTGTCATTATGCACTGCACTCACATCTCAACCTGAAGCAATGTCCAGTGGATGAAAGACAAGCTGCTGTATTTCATGAGTGTAGTCTCACGAGAGTGTTTAAAGCATGGGAGATGGCCCTTTCTTTGAAGATTTTTTTTTTGGGGGGAATGTTTGCTATTTGAAATAATCGAGACTAAGGAGAGGGGTGTAGCCCAGGATAATAAAAATATTTTACTGGTGTCTGTCAGGTTGAATATGTGTCTCCTTAGGAGCCAGAGCCTGTATCACTGCTGAAGTTCACAGGCAGTTGTAAGAGGTAAGCCAAAGAGAATATATTGCTTCCTCTTAATTATTTTTGGTCTTTTGCAGTTGTGTACCTCCTGTGTTAATTCAGACAAAATATTTTGAAGCATTTGTGTACAGTTTACTGTTTTTCCCTTCTATAGGTGAAGGGTACATCAAGAGAGGGAATGTTTTTGTAGGTTATCCAGAAGAATCTGATGTTTGTAGTTTAGGAGGAAGGCAATCCTAGCACAATTTTTATTTATGTATTTACTTTTGCTTGTAAGCAATAATTGTGTTGCTTTGCCGCTATTATGCAATAGAGACTTACTGAACCTTTTAAAACCACGTATTATTTTTTGTAATTAGAACTAACTTGTGCAGCTGTCACTAAGCTCCTCGTCAGATGATATATTTATTATGTTAGAAATGAGAGGAGGCACGTGAGTAAGACTTTGAAAGGAATATGCACTACTTAGGGTAGGGTTTTATGTTTAAATGTGTGATCAGCATGTGTGTGAGAGCAAGATGATTGCAGTACCAGTGCCTGACTAGTTATGTGCTGCCTTTAATCCTGTGATATTGTATTTCATTGTCTCCCAGTACACTACTGTCACAACTGAAATAAAAACCCTCTAAATTCAATGAACACTTTAATCTGTCATCATAATCATGAAGTCTTGTCAATCATGGCTTAAAAGTTAAGCATGCAGATCAAATCTGTAGTAAGAGGAGACACCTGGACTCCACAGTGTAAGTGGAGATAGTCTAGGATGCTAAATATTTGTTTCATTTGTGTTGTACAGTTTTAACTGAATACGGTGTTGATGTGGTTTTTCCTCAGCCTTAAAAATCTGGAAAGGTACTCAGTGACTTTTCAGGAGAAAATGTTTATAATAAAATGAAACTGATATGACAAATTCCATGATGTGAATTTTACTTGTTCGTGGCAGTACTTTGGATTTTAGGTTTGCTCTTGAGTTCAGAAGAAAAACAAGAGTATGTGGAAAAGTTGAGTACCTTATAAAAATATGCTAAGGTTTACAAAAGGCACTAAAACTGAAAGAGACTACAGTCACTTAAAAGCACTTTTATTAATTAAAATCTATGGTTGTTGAAAATTGTAGCAAAACTCCTGTCCTATGATGAGCATTCAGAGTAATCTGAATCATGATCCTTAGGTAATTTTACTTTCATTACTGCTGGTGAAAATAACATCACCAATTGTGACAAGGGTTGTGAGGAGCTGACATATTGTTGTTAGCTTTGCGTCTCCCTTGTCATTGTGAGACTGGGTTTTCGGTAGCTTACCTTTTTGCCAAAAAATAACTGCAGTCTGTTGTTCTTTCTTTGTAAGCAGGACCAGATGTTTAAGAATGAAAGTTAAAGCAAATGTATTCTGGCTTTACCTTTTCTTTGTGAATTACATCTCATATAGCTCTAATTTGGAGTGAAAGATTGAGATTTAACCTTGTCTGATATCATGTCTGTGTGACCTCTGCTAGTGTCATGTGGGGGGAAAAGATGACACTCAACTTTCACAAAGTAACAAGCCTTGGAAAAATCATCCTTTTCATATGCTTAACAAACCCCATGTTTGCACTGAGGTGAGCT